>VZTN01006522.1:343103-411933 GCA_013400515.1 Erpornis zantholeuca
CCCTGACCCGCACCAGCACCCCTGACCCGCACCCCCTGACCCGCACCAGCACCCCTGACCCGCAACCCCTGACCCGCACCCCCTGACCCGCACCCCCTGACCCGCCCCAGCGCCGATCCCAACTCCCAGAGCAGGCGGGAGTGCAGCAGGAGAGCCCTCCCGGGGCCAGCAGGGTCCCCCCTCTCCAGGCTTCCCCCCGAAAGTGGCTGCCAGGACAGAGCTGCTGAGCTCTCCTGCACCTTGCGCCAGGGTCACGTCTCTGGGGAAGGAGAAGGGTCCCGCAGCCAGGGATTCTGCCCCACGGGGATATTGAGATGAGATTTGGGAACCTACGTGTGTGATGGGAGCATGCTGTGGGGCAGACTCCTAAGTGTGAGAGCCCAGGTGGGTCTGTGGCAGGGCAAGGGGAAGCAGCCTCATCCATGGGCGGTGAGGCAGTGCCCTGCAGCAATGAGAGGGACCAGGTCAGCCTCCCACGCCAGTGGCTGCTCAGAGACATTCCCTGTGCCTCTGTTACCTCTCTCACACCTTTCTGAAACACACCAGGCTGCTCTGCATTTTTCATGTAGGAAATGTTATTTTTTCCTGTGTATCTCTTAATTCAACAGGCCCCACTGTTATCTTCAAAAACACTACACCAACTTAGTCCAAGAAAGCTTCTGACCATATCCTGAAAGCTTATCCTGAATCAACTGGGGAAATCCTACATCCTTGGGAAAGTACCTCTGCGGGAGTGATCCCAGGTGCTGGAACCAGGGGAAATGAGCCCAAATACCTCACCTGTGGCATACACAGAAGTTGTTTCCAGCTTCCTAGAGGGCTTTGCTCTCTAAAACCACCAAGACAAGAAAGGGATGGTGTTTGTTGAAGGAGCACAGGTGACACACACCAGTGACAGTGCTGAGAGCATCACTGCCTGCAGGAAAGGCTGTTCACACTCCTTCTTCTTGGACTAAGCTCTGCTCTGGTTATTTGCCCAAAAACTTCCCCAGGGTTTTTCACTGGGCATTGCAAATTTCCAGCACAAACAACAGGCAGTGACTGTGGCCAGTGGACAGTCCAGTAACCTAAACCCAGAGCAAAGATGCCTCTTGATTTCTTTGCAAACAAGATGTTTTCACGAAGAACACTGTGCTCACTCAGGTACCACCAGCACCGACCCAGGGTCTGGCCTCCTCTGCAGCTTTCCCCATCCCTTCCCTCCTGGTCACAGGAAGGGCTCAGGCAGGAGTGGGAACAGGGTCAGCCCATCAGAATTACAACCTGCATAATTCTTCCACAGTATTTTGAGCACTTTCATACATGCTTGAGAAATGAATGCCTGAGTTTAATGATTAGGTCACCCTGAATGACACCAGAGCATCATCTGCACAGGATTGCCTCTATGTTCTCCACATTTCCTCATTTCTTTAATACTCTCTGACAATTATAAGCTAAAGGATTTTCCAAATAAGGCAAATAACATCAGCAAATGTGGCTTAATGCAAACAATTAGCACCATGCTATTGCATGAAAATGTTTAATTAATCCACAAATTTTCAAAAAGACTGTTGTATTAAGAAAGAATTTGTGGCAATTCTGGTGCCTTCCTTAGTTTCCTGTTCCTGCTGAAACGAGAGCAGCAGCAAGGGTGGAGTATGTGTACCCTCCACCCTGACAGCACAAACACACACACACACACACATCACCCTTCATTCTGCCTGGGCAGCCAGTGTTTCATGCTCTGGGATATACCTCCTAGATCAGGAGGCTGGAGGAAAAAAAGATCACATCCCTGACTAACCTCTAGCATTGTCAATATATTTGTTCTTCCTCCCAACCAAAAAATTAGAAGCCAAATTGTCTTAAAGCACTCTTCATAAGTATTTTCAAAAGGTGAAGCAAAGATCAAAGCAATATAAAAAATAGGTCCCTAATTTTGCTTTGTTTTATTTGTTTCATTCAAGCATCAGAGGGGCATTAGGAGGCAGGCTGTGATGATTTTTAATGATTCTGTTATTCCGACGTATCCAAATCTTTCCCTGCATTTCATTTTTAAATGTTTTCTATTATGGGGCAATAAAGAGCCATTCATTCTGCCTAGCAGAAACCTTAGTTTTGATTAAGCACTTCTGGTAACCATTTAGGGTGCTAAACTCTATCATTGCATTTAATTATCCTTGTTTTTTTATAGTCTCCTTTATTGCTCATTAAATTACTAAAGATGCTTCTGCGGTTTGTTCTTAAGGAAGGATCCAGCAAGAAACATATGCTGGTGAAAGGTTGCTCAGGTTTCCACAGCATCTGAAGCTGTCAGCATAAATTCACTGATTTTGTTTTATCAAAGGATAAGCAGCTCTTGTAAAACCCTGGCACTTTGGTCACCAAAGTAATAGTCACATAAAAGAGGCCTTTCAGGTACCGGGTTTGGTGAGCAGCATTATCCCAGAGTTCAAAACATTTGGACTATAATTCAAAGCGGAGCAAATCATTTTGGCTGTGAACACGGATGTGAAGGTATTTGTTTTCCCTGGGCGAAGCCATCTTGGCATGTTTTGCAAATAACCCTCTGAGATTGCAACATCCCTGGGTGTGTGACCAGGAGTCCCCTGCCCTTCACCTCTGAGCCTCTGCTGAGGCAGCCAGGTGTGTGTACAGCAGGAGACCTCGAAGATGCCAAAGCACTGAAAACACTGCCCACTGTTCCCACACAGCAGGAAAAAATGGTCCCTGAGGAGCAATGGCAACATTCTCACCACACCACACCACACCACGAGCATCTTGGACAAGCATCCCTTGGTGCTGGTCCCATTGCCAGCTGTAGGCCCTGGGTGACCACAAAGTGTGGTTCTTACCCCAAACCACAGACATACATGGTGACCATTTTGGCAGAATTTATATTACTGTTGCTCATTTGTAACTGATTTCCCCTGACCTCCTGATGCTCACTGCTCATTGCTTCCTCCTGGCTTCCTTGTGCTGGGAATCTGCTGCCCTTAGAGATGCTGTGGATGGATGTGGATGAGTCTGGGGAGCGTTTTCCCCTCCTGAATGTTCTTCTGCATCCTCCCAGGGTGCTGGAGCCTGGATGGCTGTGTTAGAACAGTGCACTCCCTGGGCAAAGCTGGCAGCCAAACAAGGGAGGTTTTTCAATATTTCAGTAATAACACTGATAGACCAAAGCCACAGACCTGCAGTAAATTCTTCACCTTTTCCCCTTCAGACACGTGAAAGGACGCAATGGAATGTCAAATGAATCCATTGTGGGGACACACCATGTCCCAACCCGCAATCTTTGCACTGTGCCTCAGCCCAAGGGCCACAAGTACCACAAGAAACTGAAAAACCTGTGTTTCCTTTCTGAAAACCAGCAGCCACTACACACCTTCACCCCTCTCACCTCCCTTCCTTCCTACAATGAATTCAGTAGTTTAATGCCACGTTCCCTGCCCAGGAACATGAACTCTTTCCTGGGCTAAATGAAGGCTGACACCAGCAGAATGAAGCATCCTCCCAGCCTCTTCCAGACACCCCAAAATCAAGAGATCCCTCTTGCCCCATCCAATGCCAGGGTGACAATATTTTGGAAGCACAGTGTAGCCTGGGCCACCAGGATTTTCATTACACCAGGCTTTGCAGTTTGGTGAGATTTAAAAGCAACGTGTGCTCCCCTTCTGATATTTTTTTATTCCTTCCCTTAGCCTGTCAAGTTAGTGGAAAATGGTGATCATAACACATGTGGATGTATTAACTCAGTAATAAGATTACCATGATGCTAGGACAGAACAGTGGTTTTATCTGTTCGGTTATTTTATGTAATATTGAAGCCACATTCATATTTAAACATTATATTACACCGTGGTTTTGTAATCTCAAATGAAAGCTATTCAGTTAATTCTCTGAGACCCATTATGTTCTCAGATTCCCTTTAAACTGGTCTTATTCTGAACTATATTTACTTAACTGTCAAACCATAAGCAGTCCATATGAATACAGGAAGGATTTCTCCTTTTATGCACTTTATCTTTTATCAGCTTAGCAAATAACATGGCTGAAAGGTTTTACAGGTTTTCCCTTCCTCTGCTGTTACCTTTGTGCACGAGCTTTGTCTTAGCTTTCCATTTAAGCTGGGGCTGTTCTTGCAGGCACATCCCAGGCCCCAGCAGCTGTGGTTTCCATGGGGCAGGATCTGCCGTGGCTTTGGGAATGCCATGCACACACGGAGTGCCTCCAGAGTAGGGAGACACTCAGTGTCCTGAACACGAGGGTCTCAGGTGCTGGCAGTGCCCTCCCCATGGGCTGCTTTCAGTTCAGTTTTTCAGACACTGGACCCAGTATGACCCAAGCCAGGGCATCATCATCCTGGCAGGACACCTTCCTTCCCTCTATTTGTGTCTCTCAAATCAGCTGTGTATAAATAATTCTCCCATCTCTGCTATCAAACCATTTTCACTGAACAACAAGGACATCATCCAAACTGCAGCATCCTTCTCATCTGGATTTTGCCATGTGCCAATGCATTCCCTTTTACAGCTCCCACGGGGCAGAGGAGGCCTTGAGAAGCTGTCCTGAGCCAGGCTGGAGCAGATGCAGAGGGACCAAGCCCTGCTGGCTCCAATGCACCTCATGGCAGTGGGACTGGTGCCAGCACAGGGATGCCCAGATTGTGCTGCAGTGCCCTCCATCCCCGACAGGCACATCTCCCCTCTCAGTGAAACACCAGAAAACAAGAAACCCAAACTAGAAACAGAAAAAAGCATCTGGAAGAGGAAAACATCTGGAAATTCCATAAAAGGTTCATCCATGTCATGTCTGTGACCACAAAACCAAACCCAAGGCTGCTCTGAACGGTCCTGTTTCACTTCCTTTCTTTCCAATGCTGCATCCTCAGAGCCTGAGCCCACCTTCAGGGCCTGGAAGGCACGACGAAACAATTAGTCATGCTCCATAAAGCTGCCTCCATCCAGCCACCCACGGCTCTGCCCAGCACCTGGAGGACACCAAAGTCTGCACTGGAAAGAGCCAGCACAAAATGTTCTCACCAGTTACAGTGGCCAAGGTCTGCATGCCAAAGGCCCAACGTGACCTCTCTGAAGGTGGGAGCGCCAGGAAGCCAGAGCTCCATCCCTTTAATCGGGGCACCAGCACCCAAATCCAAAACTGGGGTCAGAGGGTTTAGGGGCAGCTCTGAGTAGCCCCAGTCACCTCCCTCCCAGGTATTCCTACAGCTCTGGAGGGTGACCCAACACCTCTGCCTTGCATTCAGGTGTTTTCACCACAGAAAGCAGCACTGGGAAGCAAAGACACACTGCTTAAGGGAAGGAAGTGAAGAAGCACAAGAAAGGGAATATTAAGAAGCAATTAATGTCAGGACAGCACATATCCAGAGAAGTGATTAGTGCTCTCCACTCTAGAAAGCTTTTACTTCCATCTTCACTTCTATTTCTCCTTTGGGAAAACCAGACAGAGAAGCAAAGCCTCCTAAGTGCTGCCGAACTGCTGCCAGCAGCGGCAGGAGCTCACCTCCGGCCAGGGCTGTCCCCTCTGCCGGGCATTTGTCACCCTCCGTGCCCCATCCCACCCTCCTGGGGGGCTGCTTTCACTGCCTGGGGCTCCCCGAGATAGCAGCAGGAGGGGGATGGCTGCCAGCACAGGTAATGGGTCTGTTTGTCTGGACGTGGTGCCCCAAGGATCGGCGTAGAACTGAAACCGGGGCGGCTCCGGGGCTGCGGGACCTGCACGGTGACACCGATGTGCCACCTCCCAAGTAACTATGAGCTGAAAGAGCACAGCTGCTCTTTTATCAGTTATCTGTGTTAAACGGCTCTTCCCCTCGCGATTGCTGCATTTCCACGCTCAGATGGGCAGGAGCAGGATGTCGAGTCTCTATTTCGCCAAACAGCCTTTGGTGAATGGTGCCTGCAGGTGGGAGGGAGCGTTCCTCAGCATTGCAGTCGGGGTCTTAGCAGGGATTGCAGCATTTTAGTAGCTCTTGGGAACTCTCGAGTGAAACACAGCGTAATTGCTGCGGAGCCTCTCCTCTGCAAACAGCCCCTCGCCCAGATGGCATCCCCGGGAGGAGCTGCCGCGTTATCGCCCGCGTTATCGCCCGCGTTATCTCCCGCGTTATCGCACCCAGCGCCGCACGGACCCGGCGGGGAGGGAGCTCCGCTGCCGAGCGGGAGGCAAAGTGCGCTCCCGGGGGATGCGAACCCAGCACACCGACCCACACTGAAGCTCGGCAGACGCAGGCAGCGCTGGCAAACCTCTCGCCCCGTCTGGCCTCGCCCTGTGAGCTGTCCCGACCTCCCCGGACCCCCCCACGGGTGAGAGGGGGTTCTGATCTCCTCGCTCCTCGCCTGTCTGATCCACCCTCCCCAGTTGGGCCGGGCTTCTGATCTCTCAACTACTAATCCAATCTCTCCCCCAGCTGCTCCGGGACTCTGATCTTCCCTCTTCAGATGCGCCAGGCCCGCTGATTTCCCCTGGCTTCCTTAAGCCTCTGATCTCCCCTCCTCAGCGGCTCCCATCTGGACCCTCGCTGTCCTCCAGGCACAGACAAAGCCCCAACTGCAGAACGGCTCCTGGCCGGCCCTGCCTCCAGGCTGGGTGCTCCCAGGAGCTGGGCAGCACATGGCACTGGGGGACAGGCAGACTCCCAGCCTGGCAGGGTCCCTGCTCTTGGGTGACTCCACACCCAGGGCAGGTCCCAGGGACTTGCACACAAGGAGGATGCCAAACAAAACAAACACACACACTTGGAGTATATTCACCATGTAAGGGTGTTTGGGCCCCTAAAGTCTCCCTGCTGACTCCCAGAGGCATCATGCACGCACAATTTGGACCCTGTAACTTATCCACATGGTCGCTGATGCCCATAATGTGCTAATACACTTCAGTGGGTGGCAGAGAGAGGATGGGCTCCCTACTGCTCTTCAATAGAAACTGCACCTCCACCAGAGTCCTCCACTGCTCTGGTCATTACAAAGAGAAATAAAAATGATTTGCAAGAGATAAGCAGTATATTCAGGCTTTTTCACCCTCCCAGGGATGACTCTCCCATTTTCAATGCAGTGGGGAGTCTCTCACATCCACAGGACTCCAGGAAGGGGGCACTGAGCAGAATCACACTGGGTTCACAGCAGAACTGCAGGCATTGGATCTGCACTGCCACCAGTCACTGTCATGGCCATAAGCTCTGATCCACCACGGGCCAGGAGGAGAAGATGGGTGTAAGGATGAAGTGCTTCTGTGGAGAGGCTCTCTTTCCTTCTAATGATGGGGACAAAAAGGGAGGAACATGCCAGGCTGGATCACGGTACAGAGAGTTATGTGCAGCTCTGATTACGACAGAAGAGGATTCAGTGCTCCAGGCAAGTAAGGACTGGTATTTTTGTTCCCCCAGAGACAGCCATGTGCTGGCACTAATAGTGCCATAAATAAAAATATTTACAAATTATTTCACTTGGGCAAGGAAAAGATCCAAGCAACCAGGCAGGAAATGGGAAGCTGAGAGAGGGAAGCAGCATCTCTGCTGCCAGAGAAGCTCCCAGGAGCAGGAAAGGACCTTCCCCACATCATTGCCTTTTGCACTGCAGGCAGACAAACTGCACAGCTCTGAGGCCAAACAGTGGGTGAGGAGTAATCTCCCTTCCCGAGAATATTTGCCTGCTAATCGCCATGCGTTATCAGCTAAAGCAGTTTCATAATGAAGCAATAAGACCCAATGAAGTTGATGTTATCATAGGATAATTGGCCGTGTCAGGCAGCCAGATGCCTCAAGGCAAAAGCAAAAGCTGTTTAACATTCCAGAAGGTCAATCAGCAGATAATGTCCATTTCCTCTGAATTGATTGCCTCTGTATTGGCCATAAATTTATTGCCACCATATTGGCCATTTCACTGAAGGAGCTTTCAGCAATTTCATCCCTGATGGTTTGTATGTATACTTGTATTCATGTTAAGACTGCTCAGGGTTGCAACAGCACTTTAAAACTTCTCCAGTTTCTCAAAATAAAAGAGTGAGACAGTCTGACTATGGGCTCAGAGAAGCCAAGCTCTGAGCAAGCAGTAGTTACAATAGGAGCTACAACAAATAAGCTCCTGAAAGTCTCATCCTGATGGAAACATCAGGTCACCAATGCATGACTGCAGTTCCAACAATCAAAACAAGTGCAGGTTGTGCACAGACACCTCCTGCCAGATGGTCAAAGCAAGAAAGGAGTCACTGCCCTAAGCCAGCGCCTGTGCCCGCCACACACAGACTTGCAGGAAGTGGGGAAAAGTGATCCAGCACCAGAGGCATCGGGTGCCATGGAAGAGGTGACATACCTGGAGACACATCCCAGCAAGGTGAGCCCATCACTGCTGGCAACAGGGATGTGGGGACACAGGGCTCACTGGGCTGAGCTCTGGGCTGTGCCACCTGCAGGATCCAGCTCTTGCTAAATGTACATTTCCCATTCACACACATCTCCCTGTGGCACTTGCCTCCTCCAAGCTCTAAACTGACAGCAACCACCATCTGACAAGCCCTGAGTAAATCATTCCCATCTCAGGGTCTCTTCCAGCAGGGCCAGGGCTGCACTTTGCCATTACATCCTCCAGCACAGAGTGATTCACTTGGGAATAAGTATGCATGGAAAAGGGAGAGGGCATAGCCAAAAAACAGGCTTTGTGTAGTGGTACAAGACATCTGATCAGCTTGAACAGCTGTAACCATCCATACCAAGCTATGTTCCCTCCAAGACAGGTAAAAGGGAGGTTGCTTCACCGAGCACCTGTCTGGCACTTTACAGCAAAGAAAATAAGAGTGATGGAACTTTTCTGTGACAAGCACAAAGCAGGACAGGACATGTCCCCAGCCAGCTCTGTGAGAGGAAGAAACTGAGGCAGGAGGAAATGACTTGCAACACCTAGAGGGAAAAGGAGAGCACATCCCAGCCTGCTTCGAGGTTGTCCCTCAATACTGATACCATCAAGGACAGCCACGTCCCTTCGGAGTGCTTAATGGCTTATTGACAATGTGGTCATTTTCCCTTCTCATCTGCAAATGAAGTGGTACCTCTTGAAGAGGTTCATATACTGGAATAAAGAGAGAAATTTTTTGGGGAAGACCCAGGTAACACCAGGGTACACCTGCTTAGCCCAAAACAAGAAAAGAGCTGATAAGACTGAGGACAGATCTATATTCAGAGGGATGATCCTAGCACGTGGAACCTGCTCTGGACGTGCTGCCTTTCCACTGGTTGCATCACACATGTCTGTCTTCAGTCAGACACTCCCAAATCTGCCCAACCTTTCCCCAGTATTTCCTTTCAATGTCCATGACCACCAGCAGCCCCTGCTCTGGACCTGAGCACCTTTGGAGCTGGCATGCTCAGAGCATTCCCCATACACCATGGGCATCCCTTTCCCTCTTGCACTCACACGTCTGACCCAGACAGAATCCAACAGGTAGGAGAAGGCTGAGAGTACAAAGCTTTCTTCCTCCTGACCCTACTCTGTTAGCAATAGCTCATGATGGAGCTGCATTCCCTCCTGTGGAAATCCTGACCTTGCTCAGCAATCCTGCACAAACTCTCCCTGATAAAACAGATACCTGCTACCATGAGGTTGGGCAGCCAGCTCCCCAGGGTCAGCTCCCAAAGGTCTGTGCAAGCCAGAAAGAGGATTTCTTACAGCAGAGGCCAGCAAAAGGGCTCCTGCACCCAGGCGGCTGCCAGACCCCTTCCCTTATTCCTTCCTGATATCAACCATCTTGAGCAATCCAGAAATTCCTCCAGATAAAGCAACATAGAAGCTCTAATTCAGCATGGAAGTTGGATCTTCTAATTGTATTAGGGATTTATACACTGAGTTAGTAAAATACCATATGGCTTTTGTGATACAGGCTGGTTTTTCCTTGGCAGGCTGTGTAAGCTGCTAACAGCAGACAAGGTCATAACATGTCTCCTTATCACTGCTTTATGTTCTGGATCCCAGTCCAGCTTTTACTGCATGTCATCCAGCAGAGAGATTGATGTACTTTCTAACCTCCTGCCTTCCCAAAAGGATTTTCATTCCCAAATCTCGTGGCTGAGGCACCGCCTCTGGGTTGTCTTCAAAGATATTACTCACGTCTGGGTTTAAACCTTCCAGTCAGGCGTTATCCTGGGGGAAACTGTGTTCTAAATACTACTTCCAGTTTCCATCCTGGCTCACAGGGATTCAGGCTCCCCATCCTTCACCCCACTGCACCCTGTACATCCTCGCCAGAGCTGCAGCCCAGCAAGCATGAAGATCCTTTTTGTAAGAGGTGCCCAACCTCCATGGGTCCCAGGGGTAGGACTTGCAGTGAACTGACACAATAAAAACAACAAATTCAGCTCGTCCACTCATATATAGCCCTTGTTTTGAGGTCCATGGTGGTTGGTTGGCCACCCCTGCTCAAGGCCATCAGCTCCACCACCTTTCCAGTGGTGGCACAAGCCTGAGAGCACGTGGCATTTCAAACTGGACACAGTTTCTCTGCCATTTCCAAGTGCTGCCAGTCAGACCAGAGGGAAATCAACAAGGACAGGCTTGTTCTCTTCTCTTCTCCTTGTTAGTAGTTTCTAATCTGACATGATACACATCAGCCCAGCAAACTACTTATTATAAACAACCAGAAATGCAGACACCGCAGGATCTCACTCAGCCTAAGAAAATCTATTAAATAGATCAAATAAATCTGTGAAATTAATAGGCTGGCCCAAGAAAAGGGAAAGGGGGGGCAAGGGAGGACACTTGCTCTCAACTATACCTCCAGATCTCTCCACCAGCTCCTCTCCAAGCCTACCTTTTCCCACCAAAGGCCACACAACGTGCCCGAAGGAGGGGACAACACAAGGGCTGTGAGTGCAGCTGCCCACATCAGAAGGCAGGTTTCCTGTGTAAACTCCTGCTGGCAGCTGGAGGTTGTTTTTTGGCTTCAGGAGTTACCATCATTTCACAGGAGCAGAGCCCTGCACTCCTCTTAAATGAGCCAGCTCAGGGTCTCCTGCTCGGCTGCTCCCTGTCTGTCTGAAGGGCAGAAGTCGCGTGTGGGAAATTCTCCAGATTTCCAGGAGAGGGAAGGCGATTCTTTTTTTTTTTTACCCCAGGAAAGCAATCAAGTTTAAAGTCTGAATATTTGGTCCAGAAGCAGTTTCTCACCCACACACTCCAAGTACAGAAAATAATGACAAAGGCAGGGAGCAGCCATTCTGTCACAGCTGCATGGCCGGCTCCCAGTCAGCCCCCTGCCCTAACCACATACATTCACTTCATGAAATCGCCGCAGCAAGCTATAAATGATGCATGAAAATTAAATGAGAGAACTCCAACCAAGGCATGAATCCCCAGCCACATGGCCGGGTTGGGCAGAGGGGCAGACAAAGCAGAGGCAGACAGAGCACTGTGTGCTAGGAAACCAAAACAACCTCCCCAGCGTCAGCTTTTGAAAACCAAAGCTGCATTTCAGGAGGTGATTGAAACAGCATCAGTTTGAAAGGTATAAATATTCCACAACAGGAGGAAAACCAGGCTTCATCCAAAGTGCGAGGCATGTTCAGAGGGACCACCCCAAAACTGAGATTAATTTTAAGGAGGGGTGTTTTCCTTGGCTATGTGTTCACTTACACATATCAAAAGCCCTGGTGCAGTCAAGCAGCAAGGATGGCACACAGGACACAAGGATGGCACACAGGACACAATGGGTGGCACACAGGACACAAGGATGGCACACAGGACCCAAGGGTGGCACACAGGACCCAAAGATGGCACACAGGACACCAAGGATGGCACACAGGACCCAAGGGTGGCACACAGGACACCAAGGATGGCACACAGGACACAATGGGTGGCACACAGGACACAAGGATGGCACACAGGACCCAAGGGTGGCACACAGGACCCAAAGATGGCACACAGGACACCAAGGATGGCACACAGGACCCAAGGGTGGCACACAGGACACCAAGGATGGCACACAGGACACAATGGGTGGCACACAGGACACAAGGATGGCACACAGGACCCAAGGGTGGCACACAGGACCCAAAGATGGCACACAGGACACCAAGGATGGCACACAGGACCCAAGGGTGGCACACAGGACACCAAGGATGGCACACAGGACACAATGGGTGGCACACAGGACACAAGGATGGCACACAGGACCCAAGGGTGGCACACAGGACCCAAAGATGGCACACAGGACACCAAGGATGGCACACAGGACCCAAGGGTGGCACACAGGACACCAAGGATGGCACACAGGACACAATGGGTGGCACACAGGACACAAGGATGGCACACAGGACCCAAGGATGGCACACAGGACACAAGGGTGACACACAGGACACAAGGATGGCACACAGGACCCAAGGGTGGCACACAGGACCAAGCCTGGGCCATGCTTTGCCCCAGATGCTGCTTCGTTAAGGCTTAAGCCTGCACATGGGCTTGGTCTGTACCCCAGCCCTCCTCCTGCTCCTTCTTCACCACAGCCACAGGCATTTCTACAGCAGCACTGCACATAAAACGTGGCACATTTCTAGAGGAGTACTGTCCTCCTACCTGGTCCACAGCTGCACAACTATTAGAAATAACCTGGATTTCCAGGATAACCCCTCCAAAACTAGGGATTGCATCCCTCTCGGAAGGGCTGCCAGCCCAACAGAAAAGCACCTGCTTACACTGGGATTTAGGTCCATCTGCTCATCAGAGCAGAACCTGAAATTGAAGGGGAAGACGGAAGAAGAAAAGCCAGGAGCTGGGGTTCCAGGTTTGTGTTCTTTAGCATTAATAGCTGGTGGACAGCCTGTCCTCTCCAGAGACTGGACAGGAGACTGTAACTCCATCCCAAGACTCTCATATATGCTTCCAAACCTTGGAAACTCTACAGCCAGCACCAGCTCTGGACAGAGGCCATCTGCAAGAGGCTGGAGCTGTGAATACTTCACAGACACAGATTCAAAGAGGTGGCTAAGTAGGGGGAAGAGAAGCAATAAGCAAATCTTACCCACAAGAGCCTGGGATTCCTTCCACAGGCACAGCTCCCAATGAAGCCAACAAGCTGTTCTCCCGTAACATCTGCAGAAGGAAATTGCTTTAATTGCTCTAGATACAATAGCCAACCCTTAGACCCTAATCTGGCTGCCTAATACTCTTGCTTGGTTGAAAATAACTCTTGTGAAAGCAACCAGCTGGGATGGAGCTTATCAGGCAGCAGCACAGAGCAGGACAGGTCTCACCCCAGAGCTCATGCCCAGGGGAGCCTGCAGGGATCCCTGCCCAGGAACGGGGAGCTCTTGTAACCCCAGCGAGCTCCAGAACTCCTCTCCCTGTGTCCATAATGAACTCCCCAAACTCCCTGCCTGGGCACCACCTTTCAAAGAGTAATGTTTAACTCATTCCCTAAAATCTGTGCAGGATGGCCAGGGCAGGGCTGGTCCAGCTGACTCCCCTTTCCCTCCTGCCCCTTGTCTGGCTAAAGGATGCAGAGGGAAAACCCCATTTCTCCCCACATGTACAAGCCATGCCTAGAAGGAGCAGCACAGCACTCAGCTGGTTTCCTAAAAGATGTCTTAACACAAACAATAAATGTTCATTATCATAATTTCGGATTCCTGCTGACTGCATAACATGGATGACAACCAAATATTCATGGCCAAAGTTGCAGTGCCTGGAGTTACACATCCAAATAAAGAGCCAGGCTGTCAGGGTGCTGCCCGTGTCACCTCCCATCAATAACAGGAGCTGACTATTAACAGAAGACAAAATACGATGAGAAAATGCAGAAAATGTGTGCACATCCAAACAGCAAGTCTGCTTGCTTCAAAGCCAAAATATTGATGTGGGTACCAGCTTTAAGAATGCCTTAAACTTTCTGTTTCCTGTGTTAAATGAAACAACTGCAGTCAAAATGATCATGTGTATCTTACATGGAAGAAGACAGCTCCACATACCTAAGAAGAGTGAATCAGTAAAAAAAATTCCATGTGGAGGTTAGGGGTGGTTTTTTTGTTAATAGTATTTCCTACAGAAAAGAAAATTCTCTTTTATAAGAAAAGTATTTATGAACCATCAAGTATAATTTTTTTGACCCTCAGGATATTTAGTTTTCTTTAACCAGTCTGGGTAATATACAGGTGAATTGTCTGGAAAATATTCTCTTTCAAACAGAGTTTGTTTTTCAAACTTCTTTTCCCCATAAAAAGAAGAGTATAAATTCTCAACAAACTCTAAGTCACAAAGAAAAGGAATAACTATTGTGAAACAGTTTGCTTTCTGACCACTTTTTTAATCCCCCAGAAAATGTGCTGAGCGTAAAAAACACAACCCAAAATCACAAACCAGAATCTCATCTTGGGAAGTAGATTAAAACCAGACATGCCAGCTTTATTTTTGTGTCCCTTCAAAATTGATTTTTGACTTCCTTGAGCTTTCAGAGTGCTCTTTAGCCTCTGTCCCAGTCCCCACATGTGGTTATATCTGCCCCATCAGCCACATCACAAGCTCTAACTCAGCGCATTTGTCCTCAGCTGACGCAACACATCCCAGCACACAAACGGCTTCAGAAAACACAGCTTCCCTTTGGAAAAAGTTCTTCCTTCACTGAACACAATGCAGCTTGAAAAAGAGAAGACAAGCAGTATTTTAGAGGCTCATTGTGAAGGAAGTGCTCAGATACCCAAGTGCTGCAGGGACTTTGCTCAGGTTTGCTGTCCCAAGCCCCTGGCCCAGCTGTCCCTGCCTGGCTGCCCAGGGTGCTGGCACTGCAGTCAAGGGTTTTGGGGAGCAGACTTGGAATTCACTGTGTTATTATTTCCGAATATGACTTTGAGACAAGAAATGCAATATATTATTTATTATTTTAATTATTATTATATATGTTATTCTTATTCTTAGACCTATTATTATCATCATCATCATCATCATCATTATCATTAAACAGAGGCACTTCTGCTAACCACTGTCCCTTTGGCCATTGCAAAATCCTAGACAAGAGGTTAAAGATTTTACAGCCATCCCTACAACATTAACTCTACCAAAATGTAAGCTGTCCCAGGACTCATCCTCCATGCCCCACACCACTGGAGAGAGATGGGACAGCCCAGCTGCATTTCTGGAATAAACATCTGAAGACATTCAGGAGAGGGATGTTGCACACTGACTCAGAGCTGTCCAGGTCTTTAGACTGGGATGTCCATCCTGGCTCTGACAGGAGCACTTCTCCTGGGTGCTGGGCTGTCTGTGCAGGTGGGCGCTGCCTCAGTGCTTTGGGCAGCACTTACATTGCTAAATTAGATCCCAGGGGTGCAAGCAAAGCACCTTTTGTACACATCTCCCTCTCTCCTTTGACTGCAGGATGAGACAGCTGAGGTTGTTCAGCCTGGAGAAGGGAAGGCTCCAGGGAGACCTTGGCACAGCCTTTCAACACTTGAAGGGAGCCTGTAAGAAAGATGGGGACAAACACTGCAGCAGGGCTTGTTGTGACAGAACATGGCATGATGGTTTTAACTAAAAAACCATGGTTTAGATCAGTCTGTGCAGATCCATGCAGGGCTGTGTTGAGTCATGCCCTGCCCTGCCGGGAGGCTGGGAGTGCTGTGTCAGACCCACTCACCCCTGAGAACCCTGTCCATGCCTGCTCATGCAGGGAAAACCACCTCCCTAATCCCCAGTTACAGGATTGACTGCCACTGGAGTGGGGTGGAGGGCTCCTGGGGCAGCAGCAGAGGGACAACCAAGGTGACACAGCCCTGCAAGGAGCTTCATCCCTGGATGGACAGCAAGAGAGGGGGATCAGCTGCCCACAGATGGACATGACAGAGTGCCAGAACTGGAGGATGAGCAAGGTTTGGTTTAGAGGCTGTCTGCTGCCCAGAGATCCCAGGCTCTTTTGATCCAGCAGACGCAAGCTTTTTTTCCTTTCACAGGCACAGCCAGAGCCCGTCTGTCCATGGAGGCTTTTATCTCATGCTAGGACAGAGACAGGGCACTTGGGACAGCTCTGGCTGAAGATGTTGACTTCCAGATGATCTTTTTTATTGTGGCAGCCGTATATTTCACTGCTTTTCATGTTTTTTTTTTTCCTTAGCTTTTTCCGAGAAAATATTAGCAAGCAGAATTTGTGGAGTAAAGGTACCTACAGGCTTAAAGTGAAGGCATTTAAAATAGAAATAAATCAAAGTGTACATATCTTATCATGCACACCTAGGGCCTGATCCTGTGGAGTTTTACTCCTGAGAATAATCCCTATCCAGGCAACTGCAGTTGTGCCTTTGAACTCAGCCAGAAAACCTGGGAGAGCAGGGGGTATCTCATAAATACCAGCAAGGGGAGGCTCAGATCCTAGGCTGCCTTAGCCAGGGTACAAAGAAATTTGGAGAGAAATTTTGGAGTTCTCATGACTTTTGGAAGCGTTGGTAACTTCTGGTGATATTGCAGGCTGCCCCCACAGGGCACCAGCCCTCAGCCCTGGCCCTCCACACACAGACACCTCCCAGAAGCTCAGGGGCTGATTTCCATTCTGTTTTCCATGGCCCTGATGTCTTGCTGTCCTTTCATTCCACACCTCCTCTGTTCATAAAGAAAGCGATTTGGTGGTGGAAAAAATCTGCCTCACAGCTTTCCAGTGAGAATGGAAGGAGGTCTGTCCCTCACAGTTCCCTGGAGAGTCCCTTCCCAGCCCAGATCCTCAATCAGAAAGTGCCTCTGGGGCAGCACCAGGTATGCTGGGCATCCCCCAACACACCATTGCCTCTGCTGCTGCATACAAATGCAAAGATAGAGTCAAGGCTCTCTGGCAAGATTCTCACAAGCCACAGTTAGATCTAGCAGAGAAGGAGACACGGACCATGCAGTCCAGAAGACTAAAAACAGTGAGTGGTACAAGGTTATGAAAAATAAATTAGGAACTCCAGAAGAAAAATATCTGAATCTTTCTGCTTCCCACAACTAGTTTGCATCCTGGAACTCATTGATGAAAAGCTGTTGTGAAACTACCAAAAGAAAAATATCTTTTTTTTAAATTTTGCCTTTTTCCATTATATTTGGGGCAAAACATCCCCCTCTGCCTGTGCTGCAGCTCTGTGCTGGGTATCCCACACTTGCTGCCCAGCAGGAACAGGGATTGCTCTGCATGGGAAGCCAGCACAGGGCAGCACAGGGCACAGGGGAGGAGAGAAACTGTGCCCTGCACCCAAAGAACAAATATTCTGACCTACAACAGGACCCCTGGGCATAACCTTTATGTTTCTTTGATATTCATTTTTCTTGATCTTGGAAATTCCTTTTTCTGCAGCTTTGGGTTTGTGATGCACATGCACTAACTTCTACTTTGGCTTCCAGGTAGAATTACAAATGTATCTCCTTGCAAAATTATTAAGTCTGGAAACAAGTTTCAGTTTCATGGGGAAAGATTCCTACTTACTTTTCCTCTCCTTGGTCTCAGTGATGATAGTTCTGAATATTTTCCACACCAAGTTACATTCAGCCAGGACTGCTGTCTTTTGGTTCAGATTTGTTCTCCACAACAAACACTTTCCTGCTGCTCAAGGTGCAGATTTGTCACCTCTGCTACAAGCAGTGCAGGCAGCAGGGAGCTCCACTGAGCAAGCAAGGAATGAAATAAAAAAGTGCCACTATTCCGAATTAGCTCTGAAAATGTCATTATTTACTGATAATTAGCAGCCACAGGGTTTGAAGCAGCAGTGGAATAAATATATACACCACAACCTGGATGATATAAAGCATAAATTCTGCTTTCAGCCTACCTGCTGATGCAGGGCAGACACAGACAAAGCAAAGGACTGTGGCCAGCACATTCCATGCCAAAGGTGTCCCCACCTGCAGCAGCTCCAAACCTCCATGAAACCACACCAAACACTTGTGTGAGAGACCCTGGTGCTCCTTGTGTCCCTGCGCTGGCACCGCGCAGTCCCCAGCCGGGATGGTGCCTGAAATGGCTGCACACAAAATTAAACCTGAGGCACCAGGGAGGTGTCTGTGCCGGGAAGCAATCCCCCTGGGGATAGGACACCTGGGGCAGGGACACCTGAGGATGGGACACCTGGGGATGGGGCACCTGGGGCAGGGGCTGCTGCCTGGATGGGCTGGCAGGATGGTTCAGGGAACTCCAACTCCACCACCAGCAGCAGAGCTCAGCCCCAAACCCCAGCCCTTCCCTGGCCCAGAAATGCAGCCCCAGGCATTTTGCACACCCTTTGGGGACCTTTCCTGCTCTCAAATCGACAGAGTGCAGAGCCTGAGGTTTGTGGTGGCCTGGTGGGTGCCAAGGTCTCCGGTCAGGCTTTTCCAGGGGATTTGTTCTGGAGTCCCTGACAGGCTCAGGGTGGGCCAAGAACAGTGAGTCCCTCTGTACCAAGTCCTGCTCAAACCCCAGGGTAGTCGTAATTTATGTACAGCTTGGATTGCCTTCTCTCTGCCCTAAAACTACAAGAGAGCAATAATTTCTGTTTACAAGACTCATGATCTGGCAAGATTGAAATAGTCTGCTTTGTTTTTCAATAGTCCAGTGATTTCACGTCAAACCTGTTCAATTTTATTCTCTGACAACATGCAGAAGAAAAACATATTTTTTTCCTTGCTTGTTCTGAGCCCAGAAAGGGAATGAGGACTCTAAAACAAAGGCTAACAGTGCACCAGGGAGGGCTCAGCACAGCGAGTTCGTGACCATGTCTGCAGGCAGAAACCTCACCATTTCTGGACTGAGAAAAGGTAATATAATGTGAGGCTGGCTCACCCTTTCACACCACGTGTCCTTATACTTAGCATCTCAAGGGGCAGCACAAAAAGTTACTTCACCACAAGGGAGACTGAGGACGCAGTACATCTCAGGTTCCCAACACAACACATGTATATACTTCGAATTTCTGTCAAGACACAACACGATGGCAGTAGACATTTGGAAGTCCCAGAGATGGTTCTTGAAGATACAGCACATCAGAGTGAGCCCAGCAAGGCTCTTGGATCTGACACCGAGGAATATTCATTTGCTGAGCATACTGCACAAAAATCAGGACACAGCAAAGCACAAAACTGCCTCTATTCCTCGCACCCCTGGTCCACCCTGCACACCCACCCCTCTCTGCCTGGGCAGTCCTGCACACACAGCTCAGCCACAAAGGTCACAGCACTTGTAAACTGGAAAAAAACTGCTCATCTGCAGGGGAGGGCAACTGAGCAGTGAATCAGCTTCTGGAGGGACTGTGCAAGATCATTTGTGACGTTGACTCTTTCCCTAAGGAGCACTTCCCTTTTATGAGAGTGGAGCTGGAGGTGATGAAGTCTCCTGGATGAAGCCTTCGTCTCTGCCGTGCCTCATACCAGACTGGGAAGCCAGAAGGTCCAGCCTTAAAAAAAGCCTCCTAAGGAAGCCAGACGGAGATGCAATGATACATTTTATTACCCAAGGCACTTACAAGTGCCCAATTACTGCATACATTTGTAAGGAGAGAAAATTAAATCCAGATCCCACCTTCGGATTAGGAACTCTCCAACTGCCAGTCCTTTCTGGCCTCTAGGATGCCTCTTGGAATCCTGCACTGCCCTAACAAGGGGGAAAATATGAATGGTTGCAAAAAACCCTGCTCTTGGTATCACATCTCCTTGAGAGGCTGAACTTCCCCCTGGGTCCTTCTTGCCCTTTCCCTGTTACAAGAAACAGCCCATGGTCATTCAAGTAGCAGAAACAACACCACCGTGTTATTGGCGTGACCAAATGCAACCAAGTGAAGGTGAATTTAAAGTATTAAGTGTCATTTTGATTCAGAGGACATCAGCCATCTTGGAGGAATTAAAAAAAAAAAAAAGAAGGAGTAGCAGCCTGCTTTTAGGTATCCCAAGAGGAGGAGTAGAACTCATCAAGTAAATAATACGCTTAGCCTCGGTTTTAATTTGAACCATCTTTTAGTGTCTCAGCATAGCAGGAATTCTGTAACTTCATTCCAGCTCACATCATTGCTACAAATATTTCTGTCTGCGTTTTACAAGCAGCTATGCAGTGCTTGTCTGAGCAACTCCTGTGCTGCAAACGGCTGGGAAAGAAAGTGATCTGTACAAAGTTGTTTCTTTTGACTATTGCTTCTAATTCAGTTCAAATTCAAGGTCTAATATGGAAAAGGCTATTAGTTGTCAAAATTACAGTTTTATCAGCAAAGCAATAACCATAACACAATTATTCACTGAGAATGAGTGGAAAGAAATGACTCTTCAGATGAATGGGCCCAACACAGCCGAAAAAATCATGGAGACCAACAACAGAGACATACAAAGAATCAAAAATCACTAGAATTCCTAGAAATAGAGAAACAAATTTTTTGCAATATTCACAAGTATTTCAGTCAGAAAAGCTTGCCTTTATCCTAATTTGGTCAAATGAGTAAGGAGATATGCACCAACCTGCAGTGTCACCAGGCACAAATGTCTAGGAGGAATATCAGCATTTTTGGTCAAAAATCACACATTGTAACGTGGAGCTCCAGAAATGCTCTCCACAGTGTCCTCCTGGGTACATGGGAGCATGGATCAGAGCACTGCTGTACACAATGTGACTTCATTAATGGGGACAGTCCTGTCATGGGCAATGGCAGGCAAAGACACTCCCCACAGCAGCTAATAAACCATGTTAAAGCAATTTTAGTATCATCAGGCTGCACAGACATGCAACAGGGTTTTGGTGACAAAGGAGCAGAGAGTACAACACACCACAAAAGGGCCTGGCAGTAAGCATGTGTCACTTCAGCTCGATGACATTTCTCCACAATTCCTCTCCAGCAGGGTTGGAAACAAGTTTTGTGCCACCAGAAAAAATTGAGTGCCCCAGAAAAGAAACACCTTCTCAAGTACCTGTGTCATTTCAGAGTCAGAGAAACATACCAATGTCCAACCTTGCCTAGCTCTGAAATACGAAGGCACTTTGGGAGTGATGCCCAGTGAAAAATCAGCGAATATTATGGGCAGAGGATAAAGCAGAAAGAGAAAACATTTAATAATGAACTGTCAGGTTGTTAAAGAACAATACAGGCAGAGATAAAAGAGAAAGGTTTGAAAGCTTTCAAAGTGAAGAGGCAGAACACATTATTTGTGTTTAGTTAACTAGATAAAAAGCACACTGGACATACATATTTGATTGTAGCTGGGGTGAACTGACAAACCAATAAGCCTCAGAAAAGAAAGAAAAGCAGAGAAGTCGCCCCCAGCAGCAGCCCCAGTCACCACAGGGTGCAGTGCTGGGCTGAGCCCGGTGGAAAAGAGGTGTGTGGGGTGAGCACAGCTCTGAGGATGGTTAGATCAAAATGCTGGAGACATTCGTCTCAGAGTTACTGCATTTGGGGCTGTTAAATGCTTCTCAGCCTGTTCTACCTGCAGGCACTCGGCTGCAGGAGATGCAGAAGTCATTGCATTTGCTCTGCTGAGGATCCTCCCAGGGCTCTGCAGTGCTGCTGCTGCCCAGCAGCGAGCTGGGGGCTGGGGGCTGCAGGGAGCACACAGGGGGGCTGGGGCTGGCAGTGGCTCTGTGTGACACTGGGAGTGGAAAATCACAGAATGGTCTGCTCAGCTGTCACACTACAAAACCAAGTCACTACTTTCGAAAGTAGTGATTTACTGCTGCCCCACCCCAGCAGATAGAAGATCATTCCACTTTGTTCTCAGAAGTCCACACTGCCCTTTCCTTGAACACAAGCGTCCCTCTGACCTCATGTCAGCAGGGGCAAAAAATTTTGCTTTCAAGAACTAGTAAAAAATATCCTTCAAAATAAAGCAGAAAGAAAAATATTAACCAGAAGAAGGACAGAGCAGTTTCACAAAACCACTGGGAAGGGGTGGAGGAGCCTCCCCCTAACCAAGACCCAGGGAGACCCCCTTTCCAAAGTGCTCTGCCAGCCCTGCAGCCCATGTCAGGATCCCATTTCAGCCTCCCCAGCATTCCTCACCAGATTTCTTTTCCTCTCTTCCTCCCTGCTGCCTTAACTGCCAGTTTCCCCTCTATGTTTGGACTTCACTAAAGAGTTTTTAGTTGAATTGTAAATTCATCAGATAGGAGGTTTTGGTCACTGAAAGTATTAGCTAGTCTGGGTCAGATTTGTCAAATAGTTTGGGCTGGAAACTATGTTTGATGATGGGCAGGGGGATAGAGTTGCTTCATGGTTGATGCAAGCAATCTACAACACACAGATGGATGTGCCATGCACTCAGCCCCTCTCTCTCAGGACTTTTTTAAACTTTAAAAAGTAGAGCACATCCTGTGGGAGCCCAGGAAACTAACAGCAGGATTTCCAGAGAGCCTGGGATCAGGTAAAGGGCAGATCTGCACACATCCCACACCTCAGACTAGGCTGGTTTGCAGGCAAAACTTTGTGTTGGAAGAGCTCCAGCTGCAAGGAAAAGCTTTAAGAGCAAGGCAGAGGGAGAGGAGCAGCTCCGTGCCTGGGTGAGGAGGGCAGGGGTTCAGGAGCTGGGACTGGGCACCCCCATCCCTGCTCCTGAAGGGGTTCACTGCTGACAGCAGGGCAGGAAAGCCTGAGGAGAAGGCTCCTCCCCACCTGGCCCTTTTCGAGTCACTGACAATTAACAGAGAGCTCAGAGCGACCGAGATGAGAGGAAAGAAGAACATAAATTACCCTGGCTCATAAGCATGTTGAGACATCGTGTAATAAAAGTAGGATAATGACATCGTGAGTGTCTAATTTTGAACCAAATTTCCCAATTCCAAGGGAATTAATAACATGAGCTCTCAGCAATGCAAACTAACCCAGAGGGGACCTGGTGTCTCCCATCCCTAGAAGGAGCTTGTAAGTTTGTGCTGCCAGTGCAGTTATCAAGAAGCAAAATCATATGCAAAGAAATCAAAGCCGACACCAAAACTAATGTTTTTTTCCATCTGCCTCCAGTGTCCATCCTTTCCCTGTGCACCAGAGAGCACCGCAATTCCCCACACCACATCTCTTGAAGTCATCCCAAAACTTCATTGAAATTCACCACAATATTTGTTGCTGATACAAGTGTGGATCGCAAAATCACCCAGGCTTTCCCACCCTGTGTGGGCACTCAACATATCAGAGAGTCAAGCTTGTTTGGAACAGGGCATATCCCTGTGGATACCAGTTTTGTGCCTTCCAGGGTACAACAAAACTGCTTTCCAGTCCATCCTGGGGTCCTCAAGCCTCCTTGATTTCCAAATGAAAGGGGACTTCACATGGTGAGTAGATTCAGCAGCAGGGTGAGGTAACCCCAATACATCCCAATCTGGCTGCAGTGCAACCATCAGTAGATGTGGCTCCAGCACAAGGGACTCCAGAGCTCTCTGTGAGAGTAAAGTGTTGTGGGGTTATCTGCAAAAGGCTTGTGTTATTTTATAAAAGAAGAGAAAAGGGTTACAACAACCTCCATAGTAAGGAGCAGTAGTGTTGTCTTGACCTCGGTATTCCTGACAGGAGAGGAGGAGATTCAGGATGTGGCTGATGTTGCTTTTGCTTTGTAAGACCTTGATCTGCTCCTTTTCTGCTGACAGTATCGGTGAGAGAGAGTTTGGTACCACATATTTGGGCTGCAGGAGTCTGGAAGGTTACTAACTGAAGGGGAAAAATGCTGAAATCCACAGAAAAGTAAAGGGAAGCTGCAGGGAGAAGAGGCACATTTTGCTAATTTATTTTTTTACATTGCAACAGCTGTGCTTACATGAAAAGGGTCATTAACCAAAGATGCACAGAGTACCAGCATGTCTACAGAGGCTTTATACAATTTAGGAGATCACGGCAGTGTACAATGTGGGATCATTTAAAATTCACAAACAAATACTATAAAACACCTTTGTAGGTATTTTAATGGTCCAAAACAAGTACTGTGTACTACTTGATAGATGCAATTTTTCCTTTTTACTAAATCCCATACGTAAAAATCAATCTGTTCTTTTTAAAAACAGAGACTTTTTTTAATACGCTATTTTAAAAGAATAAAGACAGCTCCCACTGAGATGTCTGTTTAAAAGTTCAGTACATTCTGCTGCCTTATTTTATCTAGCAATGATGAACTAAAAGAACACTGAAAATTCAATCATGATGGCAATAATATTTGAAAAGGCTATAAAAAAAGAATTATTTAGGTGGTAAGAAACGTCTTTTGCTGAAATTCTGAACTCTGTATTTCTGTTTCACTACATGAAAAATAATACGAGCCCTATGCAGAAAACGTGTTCAGTGTGCCACTTTGATGGAAACAAAACAGCCTTTTAAAAGCATGGAAAAATGAAAGGTGATTTTTAAAAAACACAGGTATTTACAAAGAGCCATTTACTCAGTGTTCTGAATCATGCCATTCCCACTCTTATAGTTTAGCCATGTCTTGCATAGTTTGCATAAGTATGCATTTATTTACTAATCTTCAAAGAGTCCCCATTTTTCCTAGCTTTCCACTGTAGTCATTAGAGGTCACAACCCTGTAGGAAATATGGGCTGCCATGGTAACACAAAATGTCTGCTACAGGCTTAGTGTAATTCCTCCCTAATAGAAAAACAACAGCAGCAAATCCTGCCTTTGATAAATGGGCTTATGCGTTGTAAGAAGCTGCTACCTAGAAAGGTGTCTATTTCCTCAGAACAGCTCTAAATGAAATAAATGTTATTAAAGGAAAAGGGGAAAACAAACTCATACGCCATTAAAAAATAAATGTGACTAAGGCAGACAAAGGAGAACATGGAAATAATCTTCCATGTGGATCTGCAATGTCTGGGTGAACACAGTGGCTCAAGTTTGCAGGGCATCATGCTGCAGCCCCTCAAACTCTGCTCAACAAGTGTCTGCTGAACTCTTCTCCTGGCAAACCTTTCTCATCACGAGGAAAAAGGCTGCATTTCCACGTGCCTGAAAAAGCAAAAATTCAGGAGGAGATCGTCACCTCTCTGATGACAACAATGTAGCCTGGCCTCCCCTGCTTGGAAATTCCTGGAGAAAAAAAATGCATCTGGTTCCGATAGATAACTAGGGTTTGGGAGTGAGAAAAAATCAAGGTCTATTTGATCTGGTGGTTCATGGGCATTACTAGCATTTCAGTGAAATCCCACCTCACTGAGAGGAGGTCCTGCTGTGGCTGGCTGGCTCACCAGGGTGGATGTTTTGGAAGGGCTTTGGCCACCCCTCAGGGCTGCATTCTACCTCACCTTATGATTCCAAGTCCTGCCTACCATTCCCAGAGGCTTCCATCTCCTCTGTCACTCTCCTCCTACAGAGCTCACACATGAAGGGTTGGTTTTCTCTAATTCTTTAGCCAGGATTTCCCTGAGAATGTTTTTTTTGTATCACCTGGTGCACAGCCGATGCAATATTGGTAAAGTACAAGCAAACGTGAGATTCCAAATCACTCCCACACAATCCCCTGCACTGCAGAGCTGCCACATGGCACCACAGGGCCTCCACCAGCACTGCCATCCCACCTCACGTCCCTGTCAGTGCAGATCACCATGGCAGGCAACTGCCCTGAGGAGGAAGGGCTACTGCCTCTCAAAAGATACTCAAGTAATTTATTTTGAGAAGTGTAGCTTGGTTTTAATCATCAATAATTCTTCTGAGCAAAGTGTCTTCAAGCAAGTGGGATGTAGTCTATTTTGTAAAAGTAATGAAGTTGGATTGAGAGGAGGTGACATCTCACTGCAGTGTTCTGCTGTTAACCACTGCTAATAAAAGTGGAAAAACTACAGACTTTGCAGATAAGCAAAGTGTAAATGAGTGATGTTTGGTGAATATTAGATACTTTCACTTTTTGCTGAGAAGATATATAGCCAAGTTCCCAACCCCTTGATTGTATTTTCCAATCCTACATACATTGGTTGGGCTATCTGGGCTCTGCAGTTACAGCAAGGAAATCAGCTGCTCCCCAGAGAGTGAGCACTACAGTTTGTAGCCACTGAGGAAATGAGTGGAAAGCAGCTGCATTTTGGGGGAGAAGAAAGAAGTACTCTTTACCCAAACCATGGCCAAGCCAAGAGAAGTCACCTTCGTTAAAACTTTGTGGCTGCCATTTTTTCCCACCCAAACAGCACCAAGGGTGTTTGCTATCAGCTGATCTTCAGCCCCAGGCAAAGCCTCCTGCAGGGCACAGGCTGCTTGAGGGGCAAAAGGCCCTGGGACAGTTTTGATGTACCCACAGCCCTTTAGAAAGCACATAGCCAGCAGCAGAGACAGTGACACACACAGGATAACTCCTGCAGATCACCCACACCATGACACTCCTGCACACTGCTCTAACCACCCAGAGCTGCGAGAGCAGGGGAGGAGGTGCTGTCCTGTCCCACCACAGCTCCCCAGGACCTCCTGCACGCTGTGGGTATGAAGAAGGCACTCCTTTGCTCTCATGGTGGTCAGTGTAAAGCGATCCACTGCTCAACATCAATATTCTATTCCTCCTGCAGTCTTACAGAGCTCTAGGACTCTCCAGCATCTGAGGAGGCAAATCAGCTCAGCTGTGGCAGCACCCAAGTGTCAGTTTTCCTTGTTCCCAAGTGGGAAGTGATGAACACCACATCTCCCCCTTCTCCAACCCCTGGTCCCGTTTCAGCAGCACCACCCACAGCTGCAGCCATGGAGAGAGCAGTAATGCTGCTGTGGAGGCAAGAAGGAATTTCTGCACCATTTATCATGAAAAAATACATGTGACTTAGTTTCCCCAAGAGCTGTGTACTTCAAAGAGACATTTTTGGTCCCAAGTTTACTTTTGAGGCAGCCAAGCCATGGAAAAGCAGTAACTCCCATGTGATGGCTTTTGGTGGCCAACACAAAATAAGAAGAGTGGCATTTGTGGCAACCACTGGCAGGGAAACCCTTTCACAAAGGATGCTACCAAGAGGTCAAGAACATCACTAATCTGGTGAAATTGCTCTTTTTTTTTTCCTTGACATTTTCAAAATAAAACAATCTTTTGTATCAGCAGTAAAGACATTTTGCTGAATTTTTATCTTCTGTTTTGAAGGATTTTGCATCAAGTTATTACTTTAAATTTTCATCTTTGTCAATGCAAAATGATATTCAGTCAACATCAAAATATCTGGAGAGCATTACCTAACATTTCTGCTCACAAGTCAGTTTGGGGAGCATTTATACATTTATTTACCTGGAAGAAATATAGTTTTAACTGACTCTCGAGTTGCTCACTTTTCAGAAGAGATTATCAAAACACTGGATGAGAAGCTCAGCACAAAACGTGGAAGGAAACCAGAGGAGAATTTTCCTACAGGAACCGATCTAATATATCAAATCAGACCGGCATGTAACAGCCCGAGCCACGGCTGTGCCATTTGTATTTCTTTGTATCACTTCATTCTTCAGAGAGTGGGGGGAAAAAGGGCCACTTTTTCAAAGAATGGATGAGCCTGGCCACAAAAAGCTCCTCCCAATGTAAGTAAGTTATTTCGCCTGGGAGAGCCCTTCCTGCGGCAAAGGAGGTGGGGAGAGGCTGCCCCGGGCTGGGGACCCTCCTGCACGGGGCTGGGGTACCCAGGGGCAGGAAAACAGAGGCGGGGGAGCAGCCCCTTCCCCGCGCCCCCTTCCACCACTTCTGACACAAAAGGGGAAAATGCAATGTTGCACCAAGCTATTTTTCAACAAGAAGAGGGTTACTTTGGAATAAAAATAATTATCTTCAAATCCTTTCCATCGCATTTTACTTCTCCTGGAGGAAAAAGTAAATAGGAAGTTACTTTTTCTCACTCTGAGGACTAGCCATCACGTTTACCAATTCCACTATGAGACAACAGAGCATTTTCTCGCTCCGAAATCCAGCCGGGTTTGCTATGACTACCACTTCCTAGTGCCAAAAAAGGGGAGGCGGTTTGGGGAGGAAAATCACCTGTAAAGAATTAGGTAACAGAGTGTGAAAGGTCTCTGCTATTCAGGAAATACTTACCACTGGATTTAATTACAGATTGCAACTAAACCCCCCTTCCCTCTTATTTTTTTTTTGAACTTCAGACATACAATAACATGACATTTATTGAATGTGGTGGTGTTGCAGTGCCTGAGATAGTAAGAAGCCTGGAGAACTCTGTTGTTTACAGTAAACTTTGAAAATATACTTTATACACAAGGTAAAGGAGAGTTTTACGGAGAAAGCACATTTTATCCCTCTGCACTGGGAAGTGCCGGCTGCAGAAAGAAGAGGCTGCAGGGAGCAGCGCCAGACCTGCCCAGGTGCCAGGGCTGTGCTGGCAGCAGCCCTCCCCAGCCACGTCCCGGGGCAATCTGCCTTTTACGGCCCAGCTCCCTCCCTGCTCCCCGCACAGGAATTGCCTTTATCCAGCCCCTCGCACATTTGGTCTAAATTGCGTATTTTCCCCTCAGTATCTCAGCTGAGATGAACGGTCCTGATACAACAGTATTAAATGTCAGACGAGCAAAAAACAACGTGCAAAGCCAATGCAACTCTGTGTTTAATTTAGGCAGTGTCAAATCAAGGAGCAGAAAGGAATGGCCTTTTTTTTTTTGCATATTTTTATAAAACCACCAAATCCAGCTCGTACTCGAGGCTCCTGTCCTAACCACCTTGCCAGAACCCATTTCTTCCCTCATTCCCTACCAAGATTAAGTTAATCAGCAGTAAAGAAAAAAATCTAACAATATCTGACTACATTTGAGTCACAAATTATACAAGGCAATGTTAAAACTTTTCCTCTGTTGTGCATTTAATTTGCCCACTTTGGAATGAGACATTATGATTGTATTTCTAAATGTGTTGATTAAATTGTGTGTCTGCTTTTGCAGCCAGAAATACATCAGCTTTCCTCTCCACGTAGGTAACGAGGCATCCAACGCCCTGGAATTAATTTAAAAATTTGTATTCAATCATAATTATCTCCAGTCACTGTCCATAATGAAGCAATTTGTTATAGATCAAATACTGTGCATACAGATACATGGATTTGGTATCAAGAGTGTCTCTTAAACTCACAAAAGGGAATAAAACTCAGAGCCCAGGCAAAAAATCTGTTCCCCGGAAGGTGTTATCCTGTCAGTGCTACAGGGTAATTTACAGGATCTGCCACATTTAGGAGCCTGTGGCTTGACTTTTTTTGGCTTTTATGAGCTAAAGAACAGAAGCAGGCTCACTGGAGAGATTAAGTTTCCTTTCTGCACTAACGTTAGGGAGAGAGACAGAGAGAGACAGAGCAAATAAATGCTCTGCTGTACCCTGAAAATTAAACTGCAGCTGGATTACGACTCTAATGATGGCAGCTTTTGCAGGGCTCATAGCCTCCCAACACACAGCCACGGGCACAGAGAACTTGTATCCTCAGCATTTAACCAAATAAGGAATTGGAAATGGTTTGCTTGCCATTTTTGCTTCTTGATTTGTTTTTTAACAAAACAAAAACCTGCTCCCGTTCATGCAGAGCACGGTGGAAATCAGCAGAAAATTCTTCCTTTGATACATTTGTCTGCAAGGAAGCTGCTTTCAGTGAGGTGCCAATGTCAGTGGAGTACCACGAAGTCAGATTTTTCCCTTCCTCTGTGATACAAACAATAAAAATTCAGGTGATAATTTACTTCACAGTGCCGCACCCAAAGTAGGAGCGCAGGTCCTCCCATTCCTTAAGAAGGAACACAAGGGATAAGGAAAAAATAAAATTGGAGGCATATTCAATTTTCAAACCTTTCCTTTCGATAGGTTATAATTGTAAATCAAGGGGGGAAATCTTATTTCAAATTCTGCCTGCATTTTTTATATATTTTGATTTATTGTAGTTACATGGGAGCAGAAGAGGGAATGTTTGCCTCTATGTTTCTGAAATGAAGAGACAAAACCTTATTTTGCAATTATATTAAGATATGTAGGCAAAACTAAGAAAGTTTTCTATTTTTTTCTTATTTTATTTCCCCTCTCTGTTTCCCAGAAAAGAACAATAAATTTTACATCAAGTCTATTCTGGAGTGAAATGGTATTCATTGCAGAAAGGCAATTTAACCTGACAAATCAGCTTTTTGCAGCTCTTGATTGAAGTGGTTTGTGTTTATCTTTGAATGAGTTTTCTTTACCTACACGTTTTTGTTAACTGGTTTAATAAATTATGGCAGACCTTCAAAGCACGATCGGAGTTGTACAATCAGCCCAACAGGGCAGAGAAGGTAAAGGCACAATATTTTAGTGCTTTCAATAGGAGGACTCTAATATTTTTTTTTTCATTATTTTTACCATCATCATGAAATGAATAGCTAAAGTCTAATGCTCTTTAGTGATAATTTTTCAAAGCAAACTGCAAAAACAGAAGGAAACTGTTTAAATCCAGAAACTATTTTGAACCTGTTAGTTCAGGAAAAACTAAAGTAGAATATTGTATTACTATATTCAAATCATGTAGTAATTTAAAACTGCAGCAAAACTGCAAGAAGAATATTAGATATTCAACAAATGACTTTTTCAATTAAATTCTTTGGGATAGTTTATGGTATTAAAGTCTCTCTTCTTCTTTCCATATTTTCTTACAAAGCATTTTCTACCAAAACAGCAACAACTTTGCATTTCTCGAGAGGCAGCTGATGGGATCAAAATGCTATTTCTTAAACCAGAGAACAAACCAGTTCGTGCCCTGCAGTTTTGTAGGTGTTGTTATTAAATGATGGACAGATAAGACAAGTGTCACCTTTTGTGAACAAATTGTGAGATACCAAAGGGATAGTCACTTAAAAAAAATTACCGAATTTTTATATTTTAAAAGCAAATTTCACAATTTTGTATGAATAGTTGTATTTAGGTATCTACTGCATTCAACATTATTGCTGAAATCTAAATTAGATATGTAGATTCTTTTTTTTTTCATTGGGATCTGTAGAAAATATGAACTAATTAGCCACATGTATCAAAATTATTAACGTAACCTCAGCTATTCAGTTGATTTGCATTATGCAATATAGGATCCAATAAATTAGGTAACATAACAAAACTAAAAATCAGGCTTAGCTCTCAGTACAAATTAAACTATAAAACATTGTACTCAGTGCCTGAAAACACCCCATCTTTCATCTCTAAATTATTTAAAAACTAATAAAGGTGGTCTCAAAAAATAAGGAAAACAAACTTATTCCAATTTGGTGTGAAAAATAATTGAATCTGACAATTTTATGAAAGGACTTTGTCTACACAGAGCTACAATTCACAAATAAAACACAGTGATTACAAAATAGCCATAATCATCTGACTGGCATTTTACGTGCCTGATGCTTGTAAAAAGTGGAGATTATAAACTGAGCACCATAAAACCCCGCACAGCCGAGAGAAGGAAAACCCCCCAGACTCAGGGACACAATTGCTCTGCACCCTCCCCGTGCTGCAGCCTTTCACTCCGAGGAGGATTTAACCAAATCTGGCTGCAGGATGGGAATGGAAAAGGGATGAAATGTAGGTTTGTTCTGCTCTTTCATCCCTTTCTCGTCGCGGTGTGAGAAGAGACTTTCAGGGTCTCGTTTCTCGCAGGGCAGAATTTCTTCCAGTGCCTGTGCCTCGTCCTGGCCACAACGCTGGGCTGAGCAGCCCAAAAATGAGTCTGTGTGCAACTAAAGCTGGTTCCCAAAATCGAGAGAGGGAGGATGATGCTGTCCCTACCTGTGCCCTCCACTCCATCCCACGGCCAGCTAAGGAGAAATCCAGTAAAGGGAGAAATTCATCCGAAAGGAAACAGCAAACTTATGTTTAAAAGTGGTGAAAGAGGCAACAGTGAATACTCCAGAAAAGGCAGACGGCGCTTTGAGGGTTTGTGTAATTCAATTAATCCAGTGCTTGTTCTCTAAAGCATCACCCTGGAATTAAGAAAACCCGTTCAACCCCACTGTACATTTAAAAAACTCTACCAATCTTAAAAGATTAATTGATGAGGATTAGGAAAAAAAAGACTAGAAGAAATCCCCAAAGCAACCTCCCCAGTTAAACTGAAGTGTCACGTCAGAAGAGTAAAAATACTGGAAATTCACATAAACTTTAAGGAGAAATTTTGTTGTTGTTGCTGTTGTTTAGAAATTACACTAAGCCAGAAAGCTATGGTAGAAACAGCCATAGTTTATGGAGGTAAACTACCAAAACGAGCACCACTTTTTTTTTAATACCTTGGTGCCCCCTTTTGGTCTATACATTTCAAGGCATTTTTCCTGTTTAAAAATTTAATCATAAAAATACAGTAACTTTTCACTGGTGAGGTCTTAATCGAGAGTCTCAGGGCTGCTCCATCCTAATGACGGTGCGCTGTCCCCTGATCGATTTAGCCCTTGTGAACATGCACAAGTAGCAGCTAAGGTCAAAGGAACGGGCTGATTTCCATTAGAAAAATTGCCCCAGTGCAAAATCCTGCTTTATATCGTTATCTTGATAGATGGTAGGAAAAAAAAATTAAAAAAAAAAAAAATTAAGAAAAAAAAGAAGAAAGGAGAAAAAAAAGACCCATTCATTACCTTTGCTACAGTACACTCAATGGGGGAAGGCTGAGGCGGGTGTGCAGATGATAACTGTGCCTTGCTATGTTTGTATGTGCAACACTGAGGAGAGAAAAGCTCCCCAGCAAGTGGTAGCCTGTGCTTGGGTCCGGGCTCTTGGCGTGCTGCTAGCACCCAAACCTCGCTGATGTTTGAGGAGAAGGAAGAAAAGTTTCATATAAATTAATTAGACCAAAAAAAAAAAAAAGTCTCATCCTGACGACTTTCATATTGCGGTGCTGGTAATTATGCCACAGAAACAAGATCTTTCCACGTTCAACATCACTGTGTGAAGACGAGCTTATTTCCAGCAGGGATATTGAGTCCTGCCATCTGAAGGGCCAATCAAGTGTGAAGTACAGTATAGTTTTAGACTCAATTGAAAGGAAAAAGCTTGACTACTAGTTCATAGCATGACAACTTTCATGGATTAGCTCAGACCCTATTCTACTCCGTGAAAGGGTATCACAGCATGAAGACAGTTTTCAATGCACTAAACTTTAATAGCTGAGTGGGGGAGCCAAAGCTTCCTTTTGGTCTCTATAGAAACAGTATAGCCAAAATTTGAGGCAAAATTAAGATTCCTGGGTTTCAGTCTTGTATTTACCCTCCAAGATCCCTGTTCACAAAAAGTCTCGAGACCATATATATTTATATATATATATATACATCTATATATATATATATACACACACATATGTATAAAAAAAACAATTATAGAGAAAACTACATAAATGCTTGTGCATGCCATTTTCCCAATGGAAGATTAAGTGAGTTAAGTGCAATTAGCTAATTCTCCAAAGCCCCACCACTGCTTTCCAGTGTCCCCAGAGTCCTGGGAGGAAGCAGCAGGTGCAGAGAAGCACCTCAGGAGGCATCACCAGCACTCACTGGCATTTCCCTCTCATCCCAGCTGCAAAGCTGTGCACCATTCATATCCACATCCCACCAGAGCCCTCAGCCCTTTAGCATCCTCCAGGAAGTTGGAGATTTTAGGCACCAGCTCCCCAAGCAAGGCACTGCCTCCACGGAGCATCTCCATAGGGAAGGCAGTGTTTGGGCTGGTGATGCCAGAGGCTGATGGAAACCTGACCTGCAGTGGCAGAGGACAACAGCGCTCAACCCAGCAGGAGAAGTTCCCCATCTGCATTTTAAGAAAAGCACTCTCATGATGAAATTAAGTTCTGAGAACAAGGGAAAAAACACACTCCCACAACAAACTCCTCCCCCAGTCCCCTTGCCCAGCCCCTGCGGAGAGCAGAGTGGGTTCCTGCAGGCGTGGTGCCCGCGGGACCCCGGGCCAGGCTGTGTCACAGCAGCTGTGCCCAGCACGAGGGGTGCAGAGGGAACAGAGGCAGCTCCTCCGCAGCGTTAACCTCGTTCCTTGTTTCACACTTGGCCATGCATTTGCTAACTGCAGTTCCCAGCAAACATTACCCCTGTACACCAACATGCAGGCAAACACATTTTCTCTTCCCACCTCTGACACGTCCTCTCTTTGCAATCCTTTGGTGTGTGCTGCAGGACCAGGGCTGGGCATCCCCCAGGATGTTACCTGCAGGTACACAGGCCATGCTTTCCACTCGTCCCGTTCAGGTTTGGCACCTGTGCCTGGGCACTGGCAGGGGTGATCTGGCTCCCTCTGTAAACTTGGCTGGGCCACAGATGCCTTTCTCCCCCTCTTCCCTCCCCACACCACCGGGATGTGTGAGTGCCTCCTACGGAGAGTCTACATTTCACTATAATGCTCCAACCCTGCCTTTGTGGAGCACTAATCCTGAGTCACCAGAGCCAGAAACTTGCCTTGCATGTCCAGAGAAATTATTCCCCCACCCCCCTTATGCCGCCCCTTGGGTCTGAAGTTAATCCAGCTCCGGGCAAGGTCTCCCCACAGCATCCATGCTATCAGAGCTGTGAATTTCTGCACAGACACAGGTTTTGATGAGATTTTGATGCTAAGGCAGAGCCATCCCTGGAGTTGTAACAACCCTGGCCAGCCCTCCTTGGCCACGCAGAGAGCCAGGATCAACCCAAGGCCTTCTCTCACTGAGCAGGGAGCTGCTGTGGGAGCGCTGACTTCACCACAGGGATTGAAACTGGTTGTACATGGAGGGGCTGCGCTGCCCCAGCTGCCCTGCTCACCTCTCCCGAGGCTCTCCCAGGGCCCTGGGACTCCCACAGACCCTGGTATCACCCTCCAGCCCTCACCCCAGCAAGATCCAAGGCTCCCCACAAGGGTAAGGAAAGCCCAACTTCACTCATCACCTTCCATCACCTCCCTGAACGTGCTCCACAGTGTACATCTGCTAAAGAGGTTCTGCAAAGACTAATTTTGAATAAAAATTCACCTACTCACAAGGAAACAGAAACTGCACATTATATCATTAAGCCAGCATGGTTCAAAGCTGCTGTATCTTCTTTCTTCACCATTCCAGAGAGCCACAACATCTGAGGACTGGCAGCTTCACCACTCTCCCAGTACATGCTTTCCACAGAGATGCAAAGATCTGCTTGCTGTAAAACACCCCTGTCCTTTGGGAGCCTCTGTCCAACTGTTCCCAGGTGAAAACTGAGGTTCTGGGGCCACAAAGAGCAGCCAAAATCAATAGACACCCGGTGTCCTTAATAAATTTCAGTCATAACCACATCCCCCATAGAGCCTGCCCTACTTGGACATCACTTCACAGGTTGAGTGCACAGGTCCAGTTTTCCAAAGATTCCATCTGTGTGCTCCAAGCAATGCTGACAGGCACATTGCTGCTGAGCAAACACCTGCACACAGGAGAAACAGCATCAGCACCATTGCTGTGTGATAAACAAACTCTCATTCCCTCCTGCAGGAGGTACCTTTGGACCAGCCAGGCCTGCTCAGGTACTCACTGTAGGAAACCACTGTGGTGCCACTGGACAGCTGCTGGAAAGCTCAGCAGTGTGTGCAGGCTGGAGGGAGAGTAGCCTGGTCACAGTCCTCATACTTCAGGCTGGACCACAGCCTCCAAGGCCATCTCCACCTGGAGAAACCTGGACTAGCAGCAGCAATCCGGGGAGAAAAATCTGTCCTTGGAAAGCATTGCCTTTTCTTGTCCCCTGGTAAAAGGGATGAAATCCCTGTGGTCTCGGCATCAGCAAAATTGCTTTGATGCTCAGACCCACTCATCATTAGGACTGCAAGCAGAAATTAGAGAGACATGCTTATGGTTAAACACTATTTCCTCTGTTGGTTAAACACTTCCTACTTCTCTCTCCATTAGGAACAACATCTCCAAAGCCCCGGGGTGTAATAATAATCCTGAACTGAGACTTTTTCCTTTGTGCAGCACTCAGCTATGGAGGGAAGCAATTTGAAGTATTTCCTTTCAACAGATTTGAGAAAGCCATGCTGCAGTAATTACACACACACACTGGACAGGTCCTGTACCCCCCATTCACTCCCTGAACAGCCAAATATTTTTCCAAGGCTTGGATCAAGCCCAGTGCACCAAGACCAGTAATTTTTGCACAGGACAGAAAGTCCAAAATGTGGTCCATGGGCACACATTGACAGCTCAATCGATGTCTGGGCTCCTGCCACTGCCAGTCATGTGCACGGGTGGATGAGTCAATGGTCCTATTTAAACTGCTCCCAGGACCCTCGGGCCCTACATGTGTCACTGTGTTAGATGCCATTGATGCTGCTGCAGCTTCTTTGCAGGACATCAAAGCACATTGGAGCAAACCCCTCATGTGTGAAGGGAAAGCCAGCCTTTTGCACTGAGGAATCCCCTCTATTCAGCCCCTCAGGAGAGGTTTATGTTTGGAGTCAAACCAGACAGACATCAGTGTGGCCAAGCCCTCGAGCCAGAAACAATGGTGACAGCCAGCCTGGACATGCCACTGCCCCCCAGCCCCATCCCTGGGGGGACATGGGGAGAGGAGGATTTGGGAGCTGACAGCAGGAGGCAGATTTGCCTCTCTGCAAGCACCCAAAGGGGAAGGAGCCCAGCCAGGCTCATGCAGGACGGGTGAGAGGCAGCTGTGCCATCCCCAGTGCACAGATGTGATGCTGGGAAAGCCCAACCTCTCTGTTTCTCCAGCCAAAGCAAAGGCAGTGCCTGCTGGAGGCAGCTCTGCCTCTGCCTGGCTCAGCAGAGATGTCTGAGAGCAAAAACCATCCAGCACCACACAGTTTCTGGGAAAAGCCAAGAACGGCCAATTTTGGCCGTGACCTGGTCGGTGCCAGCTGCCACGGGCACAGGAAGGGCCTCAGCAAGGAATGATGCACACTTCTCACACCTCCAGGTAGACTGCAAGCCTTGGTTTGGTGCCGTGAGACCCTGAACTGCCTCCAAGGAGACCTCTGTGCCAGATATAAAACACTGTGGGAAGTCTCACTCTGCTTCAGTTTCTCCTCCTCGTTCCGCTGCAGACTCCTAAATGGGCCTTAGTCTGATAATCCTTCTGCCCAAGGCACACCTGCTTCTAGTGCTCTCTGTTCCTTCTGCAGCCCAGATTCCTCCCACCGGAATCATCTAAAGAATCTCTCACACTTTTTGCTGCCCAATTTTTACAGCATTTGGGACATAAACTGTTTGATAGATTCTGAATGGTTGCCTTTGTTTCCCCAAAAAGGTGCTATTTTGTTCACAAACACTCCAAGGAGCTCAGCAGTCTCTTTTCCTACCTCTCTTTTCATCATTTTAACACAAAAGCTAAAGCTTTTGAAATCCCCGTTTCATGTTGGTACATCAGGTATCTGAATTCCTCGCACATGTGAAGCCTGAGTCTGAACATGAACTCACCCCAAAAATCTCAAGTTTGCAATTTAAGCATTTTCCTTTGATGCATTATTTAAATATACATTTTAATTATTAATTGAGACAGCTTAGTACTGTAATTTAATAGCCAAACCCTGCATTGGGACAGATCCTCACCTGCTGCAAATCCAGGCTGCTCCCATCCCAGCACCCCAGCTTTCCTCCCCCTCCTCCCTCCACTCCTACCAAAGCATTTCATTAAGTTATTTCAACAAGCTTCTCTAATTGGAGTTCAAAGAATTCAGCTAATGAAGTATTTAAACATTTTTGTACCCAAAATTAATCAATTTAGAAAACAAAATGATAGTTTTATGGAAAATCATGCTTCACAATGAATCTCTGGAGGAAAAATTGTGCCCCTGCTGTATAATTTAAGGTGGAAACAACAACCCGTTACTTTTCTTGATTTCATGAGAAGTGGGAGATCTCTTCAGATGTTTTACCCTCTTTGTCCCTACATTTCCCAACCTGTTTAGTTGCAGCCACCATTCCTCCAAGAACGGAGTGACGATTTTTCTGTTCCTAGCCCAGAGGGGTCCATCCTTCCTTGGTGCACTGCTCCACCAAGATCAGAGCAAAACCTTATTCACATCTTTTCCAGGTGTGGAGAGAGCCCCAAGCAAATTTCACAATTTCTTGCTCATCTCCTGTCTCACTGGGACTGGAGATTGCTCCTCCTCAAGTGTCCTTTCATCAAGGTCTGTGCTGTGCTTACAAAGTTTACAGATGGTGCAGAGGAGCAACGTGCATCACCTGAGGCAAGGAGAAAGGGAATGCTACATCCACCCAGGATTCCTGCGGAGCTTTGGGTGTTAATGGGTGCTTTCAGGGTGTTGAGTGAACTGCAGGGAAGGCAGGCTGCTGCTCCCAGGTGGCTCAGCCCTGCTGGCCCAAGGGTACAGTCACCTCTGCCCAGTGGAATCTCCTACATATCACCACTGGAGATCTTAGAGGGGAAAATTAGAAGGCCATGTGACCTGCATCCATTCAACAACATCCCAAACCAATTCCTGTTTATCCCAACACACGAGCAGGAGCCTGGACCAGCTGCGCCCCTCCTAGAAGCACCAGCTTAACATGTGTCCCTTTGCATTTCAGTCATCTACCTGAGGAAGATCTCTGCTGTCCACCAGGAATTGGTAAAAACATTGAAGGTGGTCAACAAGCAGCTCCCTGAGGGTATCCATGTTATCCTTCCCTGTGTGTGCACTGATAGCCAGGAGGAGCTGCTGCCTGCACGCCTGGAAAAGCAGGGGCTGTGGAAAACACAGACTTCAATGATGCCAGATACCCAAGGAGGAGACAGGGGGTTGATTTATTATGGCTGTGCTTTGGGTTGAAGTCATATTCTCTCCAAACCATAAGTAATTGTCATGCCCAAAAAAAAAAAAAAATTTACACTAAACAAAAGCCCAGAGGCTGCCCCAGCGTGATGCACTTTGTGTGATCGCCCAGCACAGCACCAGGGTTGGACCTCACGGGCTGGAGTCACTCATCATGTTCACCAGCACCAAATTCATCCACCCTAAATCTCCTGTCTTTCATTCCTGCTCCCTGGGTTGCCAACGATTAAGAGATCCCCAGCATGCAGAAAGGTGAGATTTCTCCAGGAGATGGAACAAACCCCCACCCTGGGGAGCACTTCCATTTTGTCTCAGGGGTTGTAAAGGAGGGTTGCTATTATTGCTGCCTCTTCATCTGCCCTTGGCCTCTGTCAGCCACCCGTGTCTGGTGCTGATCAGATATGGTTTGCTCACCTTACACACACGCAGACATGACAAAAGTTAAGGCAACTGCAGCAAAAATTTCTGTACCTGCAACAGACCTTGGGATGCCCACAGCACCTAAGGAACTGGTAAATTAGCTGCATGCAGTAAAACCAAATTTAGTTTCCTTTCCACAAAACCATGAAGATATTTATATATAATTTATCTTTCTAAGTTGTCATGTGGCAAAAGACCTCTCGCTGTGAGGCAAGCTTCTCTTCCTACTTAGAGAGAATTACGTGATTAAATAGAGACCTGAAAAGTTGTGAACAAGCATTGAAGAAGAAAAGGTTTCCTCTTAAAGCCTTAATGAAGTGGGTTCATTCCTCCTCCAACATCAACTTAGCCTTGTGTAGTTTGTTTTCACTCTGGTTAATCACTGACCAAAGCTGTAGTGCGGACCACCAGTTTCCAATAACCCATAAAAGGCAGATCAGAAGCTATTGTTCTTTTCTGTAGGGCTTAGCAGACAACAGCTGAATAAACCTGTTCAAAGTCAGAACAGTCAAGGAGGAACAGAAGCCCAGCCATCGGCTGCCGGGGATCCTGAAAAGGAAATTCATTTATTATGACATAATTGATAGCGTGCACGCAAATACACCACGCGGGCCTGGTGCAATCTGGGGTAATTAAATACAGAGCAATTACCAGTTGTAGTTAGAGAAAACAGTGCTGTTTCAAAGGAGGAATTTGTGCCTTCTTTCTCCCCAAGGATGTTAACACTTGGTGGTGGTTCCTGGCACCCTGAAACTGCAATTTTGGGAAAAATCTTTCCATGGGACAGAAGAGGAGAAAAAGGGAAATCCATGCAAGTACATGTTTGGCAATGACACCCCTTAAAACTGTGAGAGCTGAGGGAGAGGTGGGAAGGGCTGGAAGGTGCTGGGAAAAGACAAAGTGGCTGCTCATGGTGAAGGATTCAGGGAAGTATGAATGCAACCTCCTGTGGGAGGCCCATTCAGTCTTCTTGTTTCATTTGGATATGCAGCACATCTGAACATGCACAGGGGGTGCTTGGGGTGCAAGAGGGGTCTCTGATGCCACAGAAGTTCACCACCTACCCAGAAGGAAAGGTTTTGCAACACTGTTACTATCCCCTGAAATAAAAAACTGTCCAGCGAAGCACTGAGATGGTGCTTTTGCTCCAAATTTGCTTCTGCTCTTTCCCAAAACATCAATGAGAGCCTCCCTGGTGGCTGTGCCCCCTTCAGTTCACAGCAATGGCTCCATCAGCCCCTTCTGCTCTGAGACACTGCTCAAGCCCCTTCCCGAGCAGGGTCCAGCCGAGGGAACAAGCCCACTACAGCAAATTTAAAGAAAGGGCAAAAGAAGCCTGAAGAGACGTGCTGGTGATGACGTGACAAGTAGGGATATGTACCCTCCAACCCATGGAGCAGGGTCTTGTTCAGCCACTTGTTCCCTGCCCCAAAGTCTTTGAAACCCACTTGAAAGCAGCTCATCCCCTTCACCCCTGCCCTGGCACCAGCACCCAGGGCGAGATCTCATGCTTTTATGGTGGGAGGGGAGGATTCTCCTCCCTGTCTGAGAGGGGAATCTCCCCACTGTCCCTTCCCAATCCAGTGACAGCACCAGGCTCCCTCCATCTGCTCCAGCAGCTCCTTTTCCCTGCTGGGTGTCATTTCTATTCTCCACACTGCTGACAGCGAGCCCTGTCTGAGCACTGCTCTCAGTACACCCAGAGCAGGACTTGCCTTCACCACTGCCTTCCCTGTGCAGCCCAGCACCCGCTCGTCTTTCAGCTGAGGAGAAAATGTTTCCAGCATCACTGAGAGCCATACAAAAATAAATAGCAGGACCCGTCTGAAGGCAGATGCCAGGCTCTGCTCTTCCCAGGGGATGATACACTGAGATTAATGGGAGATTTGTCCACACAAAACTTGTGGTTTCAGGGAAAACAGTAGCCCTGAGGGGAAAAGCAAGCACCAGGAGGACAGGGGGAACCCCTGTGAGGAGTTGCTCTAGAGCGATGCAGGCAACAGATTTTGGAGGTCCCTTGTGAGAGACACTGCACTGCTTTGGTCTTGGTGGGGGAAGGAATAAGTGGAAAGGTTTGGGGAAAATGAGGAGGAGTCAAAGCAGCTGTTCTTTCACCCTGTTTCTTGACTGAGACAAAACAAAATAAAAAAGTGAAATATGTGGGTAAAAATAAAGATTAAAGAATAATAAGCAGAGGCTGACGAAGAGCAACGAAGTCTTTGGCTGAAACAAGGATTTGTTGTTGCTGCTGCCTGGAGCAGGGAGGGAGGGAGGGAGGGGTCATGGGGGAAGAGCCACGATTTGTTGAAAGCACCACAAACTTTTAGATACCATTTTCTATTTTTCAGCGGTTTATTCCTCTCACCTGCATGCTCCATGGGGAAATACTGGTTGCTTTAATTCTAACATTTGGAGTGGAACCCATTCACGAAACTTTCTGGCTGTGTGATTCAAACGAGCCTTCTCTTTCCTCTTTTTGTTCTCACAAGAAAATCAATTCACTTGAAGAGCCTCTTAATCCCATTTTTGCAATCAACAATTGCCACTTGTATATCGCTCTAATAGATTAAGAAGTGGGATGATGCGGTTGTCTGGTCTAATTCAACCCTATTCAGGTAACTGCAGCCCGAGGCACTTTGTAGTGCCAAGTGTAGAGCTCTACAGGAAGACTTTTGCTATCATAATTTCCTGTGGAGCTATGCACTGCCCCCACTGAGTAGCCTGAATTACTTTGAATTAGGCCCGACAACCACAGAGAGCAGAAATCCAACAAGCAACAATAACCAAGTCTTTGAGCATGACTTGCATGGGTTATTTTTTTTTTCTCTTTTTTTTTCTTTGCATTGGAACAGAAAGAAGGAATTTCAAAACCCGCATCTATTTAAATGACAGCGACCTGCCATAAATCAAGTAGGAAACAAAAGGGGAAAACAGTTTAAGTGAGAGAGAAGTTGAAGTGGAGGAAAAATTAATCAAAACAGTTTTCAAAAAAAACTTCATCGTAAGAGCCTGTGAAAAAAAAATTCAGGCCTACAGCATCTCCATGGCAACAGAGAACAAGCACATGTTGGATACCAAAATCATAAAAGGTTTGTTTTGCAGGGATGAAACAGAGACAGATGGATCCATGTTAGTTTTAGTTTAATTTTTAAAAACATCTCAGGCAATTTATCAGTCAGCATGCCCAACTAGTAAAGAAACACCTAGAAAATCATAAAAAAACTTTAGTGACAGTTCAGCAACATGCCCCCCAAAAAGCTGAGAAGCACCAAAGTAGATTTAAAGCCATAAGTATAAGGCTTAAAACCGAGATGTGACTTGAAAGCCAGGCTGACATTGCATGAGGTAAACCAGGCTAACACTGCTTTTCAAATCATAAAGTCAGTTCTACAAAGGAGTAACTCTGTGAGTAGCAGAAAAAAACAACCCTGGCATATGTTAAATTGCTGTCTGGCTCCAGAGAGTGAATAAATTGGACAACAGAGTTGAAAATGTGCATCTCGAGGGGTACAAGTTAAAAATGCTCTGGGTAGCAAAACTCTGATCCCAGGGGAGTGAAAAGAGGTTTCTTTCCTTTTCCTTTTTTCCCCCTCTTTTTTTTAAATTTGTCATCATCCCTTAATTATTACCAACATGGCAAAAAATGAATTAAATCTAAATAAATATCGAAGGTTTCTCTTCTTAAGAGTTTCAATCGCTATTCCTACTCTTTTACCTTTCTGTGTTCAGAAAATAAAGAGAACAAAGCAGGAGCCCTACTGGTTCAAAACTACCAGAACAGACAAACAACAGAGCACAACTGTTCCCTCATGCATGCCTGGGATTAGGATAAAAGCAGAAAAGACTTCTGAGAAAAAGAAAACAACAAAAGAAACAGGAGTGCTGACAAAACTTTTTTTCTTTCTATTGAGGCAAAAGAGAGAGAAAAAAGGAGCCCTGATAATAACAAAAAAAAAAAAAAAGAAAAAGAAAAAAAGAAAGAGAAAGAAGGAAAGAAAGAAAGGGGGGAAAGAAAAGAAAGCAGAAAGAAAGATAGAAGAAGAAAGATTAACAAACAGAAGTAAAAGGGTTTCACCTCCTGTTTCACTTTGTACTTTTACCCCAATCTGGCCAGGGAAACAAGGCACAGGGGGAGAGCAGGTCCTGCCCAGGGCACTCTGGAGAGGGGACGGTGCTGCCAGGCCACGGCTCCATCCTGGCTCTGCAGCCCTGGGTGTGCATCCCGATGTTGGCTGGGCTCTGCTGTGACTCTCCCCTCTGGGGAGCAGCTCCACATCGTGCCTGGATGCTCCTACACCCCAATCCCTTGAGCTTCTAATTTAATTATGAAATTAAAAAATCCAAACTAAACCAGAATTGTTCCAAATGGTCCCAGAGGTCAAACTGGCTAAGGAGAAAACAATTTAAGATCTTATGAACTACAAACTTCAATCAAACCAGTCAGTCTCTGTTAAGGTGACCGACTTTGCAGCTGGACATCAACATCATATCACTGGTAGCTGCAACTCACCAAACTGAGACACACAACACATTTACACTGGGACAAGAAAGGCCAAAAGGTTTTCCGCAAAGATTTTTGGCTTTCAGCAAAATTTGGCTGCTGAGACCTAAAGTGTTATAGGGGCATCACAGGTGCCTGTGGGGCAGCTTGATCCAACACCAGCCACTACACAAGAAGGGTCAATAACCCTGGGCTGCCTGTGCCAGCTCACAAGGGGCTTACCTTTGTCCTAAATTCTCAAAAGTCCAGGTCTTGCAAAAGACACCTTACTGGCAGTCCTCGAGCTGTTCAGATCCTTGCTTACAGAACCACAGTTTCCTCTGTACTATCACCAGAAATCCACATCTCTGTCATCTAGGGATTTGAGAGCAGCAATGAGGAGCAGCAGCCTTTGAACTGCCAAACATGCAGGGGAAAAGCAAAGGCTGCCCTCCCCCATGTGCCCTGGGAAGGGATGCTGTCACCTCCCTGGGAAAGGGACCAAGGCCTGCCCAAAACAGATGGCAGACGTGGAGCAGGAGGACCTCAAGCCCCGCCAGCTCTCACACAGGCCCAGACTCCTCCTGGGAGGGGAAAGACTGCACTAGGAGGGTGTTCTAGGCACAGCTCTGACTCCTCGGGATGCTGTGAGTGGGATACAGCAGTGCCCAGGTTCAGGCAGGCAGGGGAATTTCTGCTTTTCCCTCAATAAAAGTGCTTGGTCAACCATGGGGGTCCCTGCACACAAAGAGCAGGACAAGGACTTTGGGTTCTAAATGATTTCTTTGAGTTTGAGGAGAGGGAAAAACAAAGTCTTGTATGAGACATTCAACCATGTTCTGTTTTGTGCTGTGTCTGAGGTCATATCCATTTCAGCACAAAAGGGTGCAACAAGGAGACAAAGTTGTTGGGGTTGAGGCACAACTCCAAATGTAAACTGCCATCATTAGAGGCTTAACCCTCCTCCCACCTGTGCTCTTCCCCCTCCAATCATTTACACTAAATGTCCTCAAATTTTATTCCAGCAGCTGAGTGCCCAGTAGCAGAAATTCAGCCTCAAAACGCTACACTAACATTTCCCCCATTAGCAACGTGGGATCGTGACCCTGAAGATGAAAATATCAAAGCCTGCCACTCTTAGAAGCCTCTCTGGTGGGGTACATCCCACTGCCCGGAGAGAGCTGTGCCAGGGTGACTCCAGACCCCTCTGGCAGCCAGAGCCCCGAGGTACCTGGCTCTGGTTTGGAGGGATGGCACTCGTCCTGGATTAGCCCAGCTGGCCACTGGTTGTCACTGTTGCACCATTAAAATTGAGCTATGGCCAGTGGATCCCATCTGTACTTAAGGCAATCTTTAATGGCAGGAGCTCCAAAATATTCCTGGAAACATGGTGGCATTTACTCTCTCCAGTTGTGATTCTGGGTTAGGTTTCTGTGTCATGCAACATCAGGAGCACCAGTGGGCACAGTACCCATGCAATGTCCACCTCCCATCCTGGCTGTATCTGGTTCCCAAGGTTTCTCCTAAAATTGCATGTGCCATGCATGATGTAAGCAGCAATAAGATTTACAGAATGGTCCAGTGCTGGCACCTAAACCTGGCAAGGTACCCCATCCACACAGGCTCCTCTTCTTGCCACCTTCCTCTCCCACACCCTGGAGAGCACTTTCCCCTCAGTGCTTGCTGCTCCATCATCTTCTCCTCTTGCACTGCCCTGAATCCAGCTGATATGATAAAACCCCCTCACACTGAGTAATTCCTCTGAAACCAGCAAGACTGAAACACCAATCAGGAACCCATCCATCAGCACTAAGCCCAACCCACGCAGCTGCACACACCCCCTGCTCCCTGCAGTACCACCCCTGCTCGTGGTTTCTCACCAGGTTCATTTTACATCCTCCCTCCTGCCTGCATCTTTCTGCTGAGGAAAACACACTTGAAGTGCCTGTCACCAAAGAAGCTGTCAGAGGGACAGCAACCCTGTGAGCTTCATTGAGGTGGGCTTGGGTTTTAGGGTGTGGGGAAAGAGTGGAATAACTCTCAGGGATTTAAATCAAAATTAAAATACTTGTTTGCCAATACTTTATTAAGTAGGATCCTGTGGAAGGCCTCAGGCTCAGAACTCAGAAATGTTGCTGCATCACATTCCATATGGGGACATGGTTGTGTTCAGGCCATTTCCACCACAAAACAAACAGTGAGCAGGTGCTTGTTTTAAAAAGCAAAATTCAAAGACAGTGGTTACAGTTATGACTTGCTATCCCCTCTGCATGGTCCAAAACCTCAGTCCCTTTAGAAATGCCAGTACTTCCTACTCCAACAGCAGATTATTCTCTGTCATCCCTCCTATGGACCAAACACATGCATGTCTTTACTTTTCCAAAGACTCTTTAGGGGCTTTTTCTCCATCACACATGATTCCTAAAGGACTCTAGCGTACAGGGAGGAATAACAACTATCCTGCTATAATTAAAATAAATAAGCATGTAAATTGAGGTTCAGTGATTTTTGCAGAAGTCATCTTTTCTTGCAATATTCTGCTTTGCTGAACTTCATGCTCTATGAGCAGTGCTCAAAAAACCATGTAGGACAACTGGAGCAATTCCACTGAAAAGTAAATATAAGGATCGAGCACTGAGACTTCACCCCTCTCCTCTGATTACCATTAGTTTATATAAAAATAAGGGAATAGAAAGGCCATTAAAAAAAAAACAAAAAACACATGTCAAACACCCCAAATACGAAATATTTTTTCTTTGATATGTTAGGGATCTAGTCTGACATATCCCTCATACACACATATGTGCATCCCACTCCACGGCAGGAGATGGTCCAGGTTCCTGTGCCACAGAGCCCCCACTGAGCTGGTGAGAGCAGCTTCCCACAGCTCCACCCCAAGGGATGCCTCACCCCAGCCTGGTGCTGCCCTGACTGAACATGCCCTGGGGTGGAACGGGGTGTACAAAGCTGTTCAAACAATAATGGAAGGAGAATGAGGCAGAAGCCAGACTGGAGGGGAGATGAGGCACCACAGCAATGGCTGTGCACAAAAGGGAACATCCCATCAGGTGACAGCACGTTGGAAGAATGTGTGCTGAGACCACATCACTGTCTGTCATTAATGTGTCATTAAAACCATCCCTGTTCATCAAAACCACAAACATGTGCTTAACTGCACCAGAGAGCTCAGTTCCAGGGCTGACATGCTTTACTGTGTGCAGCCTGGACGATGGGTAGCTCTGGTCCAGGATTTCTGCAGGAAAAGGCCTCCATCACAATCTGAGCAGGATGAAATCCTTCAAACTTATCCCAGAGCCCATGGAAATTTTGCCCACCTTTCTGCCTGGATTTCCCTAGAAAGCAAATCATCTCAGTGGCTCATCTCCTGCCTTCTTAATCCAGTATTCAAATCACATGCACACAAAATCATGTATAACTATCAAGATTAATAATGTAATCAAGTCTCATTTGGGCAAGATATCATCTTGCTTGTACTAATATTTGATTTCTATTACAAATTCCTCATGCTGTTAAATCTCCCCCTCCAGACTAGCCTGTAGCACTTGGTGCTGAGGATGTACACAGGGATGGAGAAGGAAAACGCCAAAGCTCCACATCGAGACAAATCTCAGATAATTATTTAGTGCATTTACATAAAGATTGTTCCAGTTTTACAGTAGGCTAAAACACTGGACTGTGTGCAGAATTAATCTGACATAATGAAGATAATTTTCTGGGTTTATATATCTCATATCTCTCTTAGAGGCAGATGCCAAGGACCAGAAAGTTTTTCAGACAGCAGCATCACTGCTTGGCTGGCAGCTCTTTAGCAACTGAGCACTGGTTTCAGCAATCCTGATGCAGCTACAAGTGTTGTACTAACTCCTGCTAGGTGATCTGGGCTTGATGCCACATGCTTCTTTAATAGCAGTTGTGTTTTCCAGGGCAAAAAAATGTTATTCCTTTCATGTTCAAATGTGAAACACTTTCATGCCACATAAAATTATGTTAAAACACGCAAACTTACACACTGAAGTTTATTTCCACCAGAGAGGCTTCAGACATGTACAGATAAAATTGAAGGATATTTCAGAGTTGTATATTAATAAATGTTCATTGATGTCAAACAGAGTGGCTTTCACTGACTTCAGCAGACACTGGATGAGATCTTTGAAGATCAAAGGGTGCAATTATATCTTACTTGCTGCTGTGAATTTGAGTCTTAAGCAAATTATTCTGTTGGTCTGGTTTGGATTTTATTTTTTCAGAGCATAGCTTGTTCTGAAAAAGAAAGGGTAGTTTTGGGCTTGGAAGCCTGCAAATAGCCAAAATAGAGATTTGCTATGTTACCCAAAAGATATCTGTGATACCTGACAGACTCCTTGAGGGTGGGAAAAGTTATCTTTAGAGCCATATTGCAGCTAAAAAGCCTCAGGTAAAAATGAGTTTTGCATCTAAGTATGCCCAGCTGCTCTCCACCAGCAGGTATTTGTGTGGTGAGTGACATCCCTGGGGGACATAGTCTGGGGACACCACAGCTGCCAGTCCCAGGGTGCCCACAGGGTGCAAGTTCTCACCAAGAGCAGCAGAGATTGCAAGTGTGACAAGGTTCATCATCCTCACATTTAACAGGGAGTGCTTTTTATTTTTAAAGTGAAGGGGTAATCAGCAGGAGGGGGCATTTGACATTGGATGGGACAGGCAACAGCTAAGAGTAGCTGACTTCCCAGAGGACTGGAAGCACTGTGGAACATCAACAATTTGAATTGCACCCGGGTCAGACCAAGTCCCAAGGAGTTCACTGCCCTTGCTGCCCACTCCTGGGCAGGGTGGGCCTTGGCTTCTGCTCATTACCTGAATTACACACTGATTACCCCCACATGAAGGAAGACTGGCGGTGTGCAATTACTTATTTCATTAACTAATCCTTTCCCATCCAAGTTTCTGCTTGATTTCACTCGTTGTGCAATTTTCTGATGTGTCTTATACACAGCTGAGCATTTTTTCTTCCAGGGACGCTGGTCACCACCAGAGAGAAAGAGCCCAGCTTGTCTCTCCAGTGGCCAGCTGTCCATCTCACACTGGCTACAGGCTGGGGACGTGGCACTGACACATCCTCTGCAAGGTGTGGGGGCTCAGCAAACCCTGGGAAAGGAGCAGACTCATCTGAGTACCTTGTTCTGTACAGGGATTTGCATCCACTATGGTCCAACACAAAAACCAAAAATGCATTCCTGTCGTCCAGAGTTTGGATGGCTCCAGATCTGCAGCTGCCTTGGCCACTTCCACTTTTCATATGACCATCTCAGGGTGGTTGTTTTGGTGCAGCCTCACAAAAAACCCCTGCGTTCAGAGGTCTGAAGCAGCCCAGCTCCCAGGGGACCTCTCTGGGTAAGGGCTGAGGACGTGAGCATCCTCCGGGACAATGGGCGTTTCTAAACCGTCGCAGTGACATCAATCTTGAGTTTTGGAGCAAATGTCACATCTGGATAGTCAGCTAAAACTTAGCTGAACCTCCTGCACTCTATTCCTCCTCCTCACCCTCCTCATTCCGTCCCAAACCCACCTGCTCTCCCCCGCCGCCGCCCAATCCCAATCTCCTTGCCATCCATCTGTCCACAGCCACACACGTCCTGGGGACGCCGCTGGATCCCGACATCCCAGCAGGGCGGGACAGAAGCTGTCGGCATTTTGCCATCCTCGAGAGCCACAGTGGATTTTAGCTCAGTCGACACTGTCACCAGCAGAGCTACACAAGAACTGCAACCCAGCTGCAGCCGCGGCTCCCGCGGCGTGCCGAGACAAAGCCGGAGCCTTTAAGGAGCTTTCAGCGCTCAGACGGAAACTTTCACCCGCCCGGAGAAGCGAAAGATGTGCGCAGGGACTGTCCCCTCCTTGTGCGAGCCCGCAGGGTGCCTCTGCACCAGTGCCAGCCCAGCCACCTGCGCAGGGCAGGAGCAGCGCAGAAATGCCGCCTTGGGCACAGACTGGGGACAGAAAACATATATTGCAACAGACCAACATTTTTCCCCAAAATGAGGACTGCTATCAGAAGATTCTCAGCAACCAGCACTCACTTTACACATGTGGCAGCAGCCAGCCAGCCACTCCTCAATCTGGCTGCTGATAATTGAGGGCAAATCACTGACAAACAGACCAAATTAGGTAGGATTACTTAAACAACATCTGTAAAGAAGTTTGAAGGTGACAAGGACTTGTAGCTGCTCTGTGTTGGACTCTCCTCAAGGTCAAAGGCCCTGTGCCATCCCCTTTCCCTCCCACAGGCAGTCCCCTGGACGCGACCCAGGGCTGTGAGAGCTCCAGGGACACAGTGCCATCCTTGGGATGTGCCCTTGCCCAGCTCTCCCCACGGCTGTTTAAACCAGACCAGGAAGACCAGAGCCCCAGAGGTGCTGAATTTCCCCACGATGCTCATTCATCCATGCATCCCACATTGTTCCTGTGCTTTGATTCACCTGCACCCCAGCTGGCAGCAGACAGAGGTGAAGGAAATTTGCATTTATACAACACTCTCCAGCCACCAGTATTTCAGTGCTTTGATTTAAAAAAAATAAACCCACCACAGTAGAGATGAAAACCTCTGATGAGAAGTGCCATCACCCCTCACAGTCCCCAGCTTCTCACAGAGCCCTTCCCTTTGGCTTTCCCACTGCCTTACACAGGCTCACCTTCCACCTGCAGCTGGAAACACATTTAAAGTGCAGCCTCTAAAATAGTCCCAAAACTTTCTCTGCACTTGGATCAAATCCTGTAACTATTGAATCTTCTGGAAGGAATACAGTTCATTTCCTCTAGTCAAGGAAATTGAGTAAATTACTGCAATAACACAGCCCCAGTTTTGGTAGAAACCTCCCCAGCTCTGAGAGTTTCAGGTCCAGCTCGCCATTCAACAGCCAGGTTTGAGGCAGATAACATGGCAAAGATTAGCATAATTAGCCCCAAAGTAAAGAGTTCCTTGTTAAGTGCATTTTACTGCCATGTGCCTTGAACACTTTTCCAGACAGAGCCTGAATCTCTCCTTTCCCCTAGCAGGAACCCCCCAGTTTGTGTGCATTCATTAAAATCTTGTCCTAATTGCTCCCTCATCAGCTATGAATCTTAAGAAGCTTAACTGTAAAGTGGTTAAATTGTGTTTACTGACAGAAAATAGAGTATTCACTAACGATGAGATGGTAACCACTCAGGATTACTGCAGGGCCCTCACACCTAAGGCTTTGGAGATGAAGCAGTGATGCTTACACTGAGATTTTTATCCTTAAAGATGACAGAGAGGCTTTGCCTGGACTGTACAGCACAAAACACAGCCCTGTGATGCCACTGGGGTCCCCTCCAGCCAGGGGCAGCTGGAGCAGCACGTTGCAACCCTAAAAACCATCTTCCCAAGGCGCCTCCCAGCCCAGCACAGGGGGCTTCAGCTTGACCCCACCTCTCCCATTTCTGGCCAATGTGCACAACATCGAGCTCAGGCTTTTCAGATTTAACCCAAGAAAGTCACTGCTGAACACAAATATCAGTTTAAATAAATAAGAATAAATATTTAATAATAAATAAAATAATTTTACATTTCAGAACTCCCATACCCTGGCTTTGGCTCAGTGGTGGCTGCTGTGGGGCAGCCCTGTATCAAGTAGTTGATATATTTATGAAGTCCTAACTTCCAAAACTATTGCCAGCAGCAGCTCATAATTCTCTACTGACCTGAAAAGACTGGCTACTGGGAATGGATGTGGGTTTTTTCTTTCTCAATTTCTCCTCTGAGACATATTTGCTGAAATACTTTATTACCTCATCACTGGGCATAATTTAAAACTGCAGTTAAGCATTCTGTTTAAGTAAGAGCATGCATCATTCTGACAGCATTCAGTTGTGAGGGTGTAAAAATTCCACAAACGTTAGCCCCAAAATTTCTTAAAATCCTCAGCTATTTGCTCTGCAAAAATGCTCTGACTTGGGCACATCCATCGATGTGTGCTTTCAAGCTTTGGGTTCAGCCTTCTGTGTTTCAAGGTAACTGTTATGGATTGGCAAGACTTGTGAATTTAATTAGTGTAATCTAAACAAAAGAAGCATTTCAGAGCTGCTTTAATCCATATGAGACCAATATGTTGATTTGTCAATGTGAATTTAATTAGTGTCTTCAAGTCTAAACTCCAACTCCCTCTTCTTTTATCTAATTATCACACTTATAAAAAAAATTATCACATATTCGTTGGCCTAACTGCTTTGCCACGCAGTCACACTGAAATCTCAGAGTCAACATGCACTTCTAATAAGCTCAGTATGTTTCAAGATCACTGCACTGGGCATGATAGGTTCACATATAACCACTGCACCCTCCCTCTCCAGAAGCCCAGGACAACTCCCCTGGCATTGTATCTTTTCCCCATACTTTGCCATGCAAAGAAAGTGAGATCCTTCCAGTGTGACCATCAGTGAAATGTATCAATTATGCACCATTCTGGGGACGACCACCACAAGGCATTCACTTATGTGTGACTAATTGAGCAGAGAACAATTGCTATTCCTTTTACAAGTGGTTCCCAAGGGCTGCAAGGGGACTGCAGCAATTCACTCTTCATCAAGGAAACATTCAAGTCGTAAGCACGACCCAAATCTCTCCAGGGTGGTTAAAGATGTTCTCATTTCTCCCTACAGCCCATATCTGTTAAATTCAGCGAGGCAGTTCCCAAGGGCAGCGCTGCAGCTGGAAGTGGGGTCCCAGCCCTGGGAGTGGGCAGCCAGAGCCAGGGCTGCAGCTGGACTTGCACTGCGACCCCAAAGCCCTCAGTGGCCAAGGAGTCCAGGGCAAAGAGCAGCACCTCCTCTCAGGCTATCCAGCAGCAGGGAAACTCTGCCATGTGCAGGGACACAGTGTGGGGAGCTCTCACCTGAGCACCCTGACCCTCCAAGAGTGCTGCACACACCCTCCATTCCTCTGCATGCCAACAGCACCAGGCTCCAAAAACTCACTTCCATCAGTTGCCAGAAGCCCCCAGCCTTCAGTTTTTAAGATGAGCAGACAAGCTCACATTACAGGGAGCAAAAACATGTGGCTGGGCAAGCTCAACCTGCTGGAGCCAAGCAAGGAGTGGGTGATAGCTCCACACCTGCACTAGAAACAATGAATTCACTTACCCATCTCCAACAGCACTGTGACCTGCCTTTCCCCAAACGAAAAAAATCCTTCTGCAGGTTATTCTTTAGGGAGTGCAGCAATATCGTTCAAGGAGGCTAAAAGTTTAGGCCCAAACACTGTGTTTCTTTTAAAGTTAGTCAAATTTCCCTAAATGTAACCTGTTGGAGGCCATTCAAACAATATGTGATCAGTGATCGTCGACCATTTTGATCCCTTTCACATTAGAAATTCATAAATATCCTGAATTGTCCCCTTTTCCCCGTGACAAGCTAAAATCCCCTGGGGCAAGGTCAAAGGCTGGGTTTCAGACCAGCCCTCAAGCCCAGTACAGCCGCAGCCCATCCTTCAGGCCATCATGCTGCCCATCCTCCTCAAGCAGGGCAGCAGATAGAGCAGAGCATCATGCTGGGTTATTTTTCTTCTGCATATAATTATTGTATTCAAAGATAAACTGTCCTTGCTTTGTCAGGTTGTGATTATCAGGCAGTTTGGCTAAGAGATGCTGCCAAGGAACTTAATCACTGGGCTATTGAAGAAAATAGGAGCTTTACAAGAGCACTTGGATCAGGTTTCTGCTCAGAAACAGGCAGACAGCTCTGCTAGAATAGCAAAATCCTTGAAATGCTCCTTGCTGCACTCTATAAACTGAACTAGTGCCTGGATTGGTGCTCCTCTGAGGTGCCTGGTGACCTTGCCTGTGCTACCAGCAGAGATCCTGCAGTCTGTGCCAGGGGAGGGGAGGAGCTGGCCTTGTGCAGGGGAGCTGCAGGCACACCTTGGAAACCAAGTGTTGGGAGCTAGAGAAGAAAACTTGAAAAAAGTGGCTTGGGAAAGTTATTTAGGTCAAAATTCTCCGAAAGTCTTGAACCACAGAGGATTGAGAAGTTGTTGTCCTCTAGATACCTCGCCTCGTGCACACAACCCTCAGGAATTTGGTCTCCCTGAAGCCAGCCTGGGCAGTGTGATAGGGCAGAGTGTTTTAGGGAACTCACGCAGCTGGTACAAAGAGAAAAAGCCTAGTCTCACTTGATGAAGAGACTTAAGGAAGCATCCAAACAAAGCCAGATTCAGCTGATGAACAGCCAAATCATTATGAAGCTTTTGAAAAAGCAGTGAAGCTCCAGGACAAAGCCAGGGCAGGGAGCAGGAGAGCTGTGCACCTTCCTCCAGCAGCTGGGCCCAAGCTGCCCAACAGACATCTTGGAAGGTGCCAGAAATCACAGCCAATGGAGCCAGAAGAGATGTCCTGGTCTGTTCCCCCACTTCAACACAGCCTGTATAAACCTGCATGGCTGCAAGCACACCCTGCTGCTTTCACCCCACAGTGCCACGGATGCCCTGGGCAATCCCTTCCCTTACTTTTAGGGTTTCTCAGAATGAAGCCTACCCATTCCTGCTGCAGCCCAAACCCTGACTCCTCTCTTTGCCCCTTGCAGATACAAGGAACAAATTACTTGTGATTCCTGCAGCAATTTTGCGTATTTGACTGCCACGTTTCCTTTTGCATGTGTGCAAGATGGGGTGGCAGGAGAGGGGGAATCTCCATCAACAAAAGCCAATCTTTTTCATGCAAAAAGATGAAATTCTACTTTTTTGGCAAAAGTGAATTTTCATTAATTCTCCCAGCTGGAGGTTCACAATTTTCCAGAGGAATTTGGCCATTTTCCCAGTGTGCAAAGCCTCTGTGGGTTAGCACCAGCAGGGTTTCATTTTCACAAGATCAGACTCCAAATATGCAACACAGCCTATTGTCTAAATACAGTATGAGCACAGCTCAAGCCACCTGATCAGGGCCTGGTTTCCTGGCATTTACTTTCCCCATCTGTTGGCTTTTAGCATAAATTGAAGCGCAAATGCTTACTAATGTTAGTCTCACATATGAACGTGCTTCATGATAGAAGCCATATTCTATCATGCAGAGCATATTGGACCCAGTTCAGTTTGTGTGAAATGTAAGGCACATCCCAAAGGCAGAATTGGAATTGCTCTGAGGGCATGTTCCTTCTCCAGACCTCTCTCTGCTGCACATGCATACACTGGAGACCTCCTTTGGAAAAGAGAGAAATGCACATAAATGGGAGCTTCCCTCAGGCTGACTCTGATCCTGCTTCATTTCTCATGTGACCCCCAAACACGTTCCAAATGAGCTCAGAGCAATCAATCCCGTTGTGTGAGAGACATGGTTTGGCATGATGATCCCCTGGATTTCCTGGCACGTTGGTGACTGGGATGTGCAAGGAAGTGACACAGCAGGACAGCTCCCTGCACAGCCACATGCCATCCTAAAGCCAGCCTGGCATTTCCAAGCTGCCCACAGCTTTTGTGGCCTCCAAGGATCCTCTCTGCGCAAGGGCTGCAATAAACCTGAGCTTCTGGACCGGGTTAAACATCCCCAGTCCTAAAAGTGCAATGGATGGGTACAGAAACCAAAGCCAGTGTTTCACCATCAGTCATTTTCAAAGGATCCTCTTTAAGCATTCCAGCTCAGTGTTGTGGGAAACTGGGACTCAGAGCAGGGGTTTGTCCTGTGCCCTTGACCATTTCCTTCACTCTTCAGCCCTGTGTCACAGCCCTGTGGAGCAGGGCCCCTCGCATGCCACCACACAGCTTCGGGGATTGCCAACGCTCATCCCTGAACCAGGTTTCTGAAGGTCAGTTTCCCCATAACCCGGGCAAGGAGGGATCATGCCAATTAAGAAGCTTACCAAAATCAGCACCTAGACCTAACTCATGAGGCTTTTCTGGATTTGTGTGCCTGTAATTTCAATAAAGGAGCTTCTTCCATATGTGCACCTTCTCAGCATCTCAGTTTGCCTTTATCTCTTTGATTCATGGTTAAAAGCTACTGTAAAGTCTTGTGCCACATTTCATCTTCTATTTCTCAGAAGTGGCTGAGAAAGCACCAGCTCCCTTCCCAAAGACAGACAGTGTGTGACTGCTCTGATGGAGCTTGAACAGACCCGTATCTACCCCTGGTGGTACATCCAAGGGCAGCCTCTGGGCCCTTCTCTTTGAGCATCCAAGCAGCAGCACTGTGCTCCTGATGGATCCCGTTCAGGATGTTTTGTTTTGCTTTCTCCACTCCCCAGAAAGTGTGCTATTTTCTACTTTATATTCCTTGGCAATTCCAGACAAGGTCTTAACCGCATCCTTGCGTGTAGACAGCAGATAAAACTCCCTTCTGAGCCCAAATCTCCGTTCATCTGCTTCCTCCAGTGCCACACACACATTTTGTCCTCCCTCGGAGTTGCACGTACGTGAGAAGCCACACAGGCACAAAGCCAAACAGGCAACAGAGGCCTCAGCAGGAGGGCTGGGCGCAGGTTTGACATGGTCCCGGGAGAGCTGCAGCAGTTAAGGAACAACGGTGGCACACAGGAAACAGTGGTGGTTGCATCCACAAGCCAGCTCTGTGGCACTCCCAGGGCTGGGGTAGATGAAATTTAAACTGGAGCTTAGAGGGAGCTCCAGATGTCAGAGACATTTCCCCCCCTTCTATGCTGCTGCCCAGGTCCCTGCCCAAACTGCAAGTGTTCAGGTGTATTTTTCTAGAGGAATCTTCACCCTACAGCTGGAGCAAAAGGAAAAGGCACAGGTACCCCACATCTCCTGAGTCTCTGGCTCAGGCAGCATTAGGAGGGGGTGTCATTGCCCCAGAGATTAGCGCTTGGCAGGGAACATCTTGTCCCTCCACAGGAGGAACAGAGGGATGTGGGTTCCAACAGCAGCACAGATACCTCCCTATACAGCCAAGTGCTGCTCCCACCACATGCAGCCTCTGCCCTCCCTGTGCTCATGTGCTGCACAAGAGGCACAGCCAGGAAATTGCCAGGAGAGTGCCCAGGGCACCACAGTAAATAGGGAGAAAATCTCCACAGGGCCAGGGCTGTTTCCCATGCCCATGCAAGGTGCCTCACAGACCCCAGCCCTGCTTCCACCAAGAGCTGTTCACTAAGTGATGCCACGTGGACATTGCCCCAACAAAGCACACTTGGCCAAGCATCTCTCCAACACAAAGCAAAGAGCTTTTTGACCTGCATGTGCCCAGAGCAGCCCCCAGCTCCCCACAGATTGGGTCTCAGCTCTGCACATCAGCACAGACCATGTCTAGAAACAGTCAAGGCTTTGCAACGCCAGGAGATTTGTTCACCAGCAGAACCCACCCTGGAGAGCTTTGCAAGTTGTATAAAATAAGCCCTGGGAGCACACACCACTTCTGCCCCTTGCCAAACTCCTCCTTTGAAGAAAAAATAAATTTGCCTCTTAAAGTACAAGGAATTGCTTAGCACCATTATTAATGTAGCCAAGTGGTGCGGATGGGAGTGTAGCCCCAGCACTGCTGAGTTTGGTGTTGCTCCACTTCACAGAATGGAGAAGAAACTATTGATTTGACCTCCCTCCAACAAATGGTTTTGGTTGAATCTTGTTGATGTCCACTCCCTTTCTGACAGTAAACCAAAATCTCAGCTGCCAAACTGGTCTTTTTGATGCTGAAGCCATAAATTCCTCCCTCCTCTGGGTTTCTTAGGGCAGGAAAGAGTTTGCTGGTGCAAGAAGGGGTAAGAAAACATTCCACCTTGCACCACTCCAGACCTCCTCGACTAGAAGAAAACCCACAAACTCATTTCAAGATGGGTGTTTTTCACTCCTCAACCCATTGTGACAGCTAATGGGCACCACAGAGCCTAGGCTGCATGCTGGATGCCACAGCTGTCCCCCATGCAGCAGTCCCATCCAAAACACACCACCTAGCTGTCACCCCTGATGATCCCAAGTTCTGGTCCAGTCCTGGAAAAGACATTCTGAGTGTTGGTCAAGGATACCTGTATTACCCTACTGTGAACAGTCTCTTCAGACTCTGATGTAACTTTTCTTTCCAGCACAGCAGGGGTTGTGTCCTACTCCAAGCACTAGTAAATATTACATGCTTTTTAAATACAAAGCACAGCACCCAGCCCTCAGGTTGAAGTTTTTAAAACAGTCAGTGTGATGTGAGCCAATACTATAAACGCATATGTATACATGTCATTTCGTGATCAAGACTAAGCAATTATTTTTTGAGTTTCTAGCTACAAAAACCCCTTTTAAAGAGCAGCTTTGTTACAGCAGTATCTTTCCACTATGGCATAGAAAAAGGCAGCCGGCAGACACAGGACTGAATACTTGAGAAAGTGCCTTTGCCCACATAGCGTGCGGAGAACCCAAGCTCCTGGAAAAGCCTGCCTCAGTCAGACAAATCAGGCTTATAAACTCACCCCTTTGGGGGAGGAGGGAGTGCAGGGAGGGGGCTAATGGCTGCTTTATTGCATTAGGCAGTATCTTCATTAAGGCAGAGAAGAGTAACCAAGGGGAATGTGCACGTAGCGTGACTTCTTTGCTAGAACCCCGCAAACCACCAACTGGCAGCTCCTTGGCTCCTCGCCACCCAAATCCAAGAGACCATCTGGCAACTGGATCAGTTATCCCTCCCCAGTTAACAGATGTACACTAGATGGTGTGGGAATGGCATTTTGCAGAAGCAATTAGTTTAATCCTCAGGTAAACATTTTAAATTCCAAGTGATTTGGAGAAAAAGAAAAGAAAGGGGGAAAGAAAATCCAAAAACCAAAAAAAAGTTGTTTCCAGTTTCAGTGAGAATAACTAATGAACAGCCAATTCAGCTGGTTTCTCCACCAGTGTGCACCCATGGGGCTTGCTCCTATTCCCAGCTTCATGTGCTGTACAACACAAATCCACCAGATTCGGAGGCTGTGAATGCATGACCCCACTCCCATGGCTGTGCAATAGCTGCACCCCTTCTCCCACAGCCAAAACCCAACCTCATAGAGGCTGATCTCTGAAACACAGATCTTTCCTGACTTCAGCTCCTTGTCTGGCCTTGGGCGAATCATTTAACCTGGTTAAATCAATTTGCCTGGCTCACACACCTCCCCGACTCCAGAAAATGAGGTAAATTATGTGGTCCTGCTACAGGGAGTAGTAAGGTGGAATCAATTAGGGTTTGTGAAGCACTTCAAGAGTCTTGAATGGGAGAAATCTTAGAAACAGAGAACATCCTTATTAATTACACTAACTGATTAATTATTATTAAATTAGGACAATTTTGTTCTCTTGAGAGGAGAAAAAAATGTTTTCCAGCCATTTCTTTTTCTCACATCCTAGGAAGAGTGACTTCCAACTGAAGAAGACTGAATGAGGAGCTTAACCCAAATAAAATAAATTGCCAGTAATTTCTGGTATCCTCTATGCCATTATTGAACAATTTGCATTTGAATCAGAGCTTTTTCCATCACAATCCAGCTTCACCTGATCCTGCTCTATAATCACCATCCCCATTTATGAAATCCCAGCATGTTGCCACAGAAATTATGTCACAAATTCATCATTATGACTTCCCCAGCAGGAGCAATTGGAGCTGGAGATTGGCTGTAAAAGTTGCCTTTTTACCAGTCCTGCTTTAAAGATTTTTTTTTTTTAAGGTAGAGAAGTGAGATTAGCTACTGTGGGGAATTAGACAAGCATGCCATGAATATCCCAGGGATACAAGATTACATCCGTGAGTCACAGGAACCATAAAACATGATCAAGAGACTTTATGGAGGATGATCTTTGAAATCAACTCCTAATCACTGAGTGGTTTACATAAAATCAACTATTAGTTAAAAAAAGCAATTCAAAATTCAAAAGTGAACCTGACTGATAACAGCGAAGTTACAGCTATTCCCATCAGGAAGGCTTATCTGCCAAGCCACTCCAAACCCACAGCTTACAGGTTTGCACACTCCTTTGATAACATGGTAATTAGTCAGGTACTGTGGCAAGAAACATTCAGAGAGTAAACTTTTAAGGTAAATTATTTATATTTAAATATTTTAGACTCTTCTTGCTAGGCTACACTCCTGCTGCTGCTGCTTGTCAAAGGCTGGCATGCACTGCACTTCCTAATGAGAGCCACTGAAGAACCTTGACACAGGAACACCTCAAAACAAAGACTATATCTGCTATAGGCAAGCACTTTGCCAGCAATTGTCTTATTATACCTCTTAATCATTGAAAACAAACAACATCAGAATAAAAGCCTCTTTTTATCAGCATTAAAACTGAGAAAATAATTCAGTGGAAAAATAGCACCTTACAGAGAGTGTAATGCCCAGTTTGAGGGCCACACGTGAGCTTGGGTCTTGTCTGGATCCATTCACACTTTCCCTCCCTTCTCCCACCCCTCTGTGCAGCTGGAGCCCACCCACTCCCCTGGGTGATCTGAGAAGCACCTGCCCCCGAGGAGAGGAGATCAGAGCTACCATGGGCCAGGTCCTCACTGCATCAGCTACTAACTCAAACTGCCCTCAGTTCTCATTTGAGCTAACACAAGTTATGGCAGCTGGAACATCATCCAGCCATAAATCATTACTGCTTGGGTGTCAACCACCAGTTCTCTAGTTGGATGCAGAGTTCCCCTCTTCTCCCTACCAGCTTTCCACCTTTTCTAAATTAAAAACAAGCAAACTAGGCAGCAGATAAATCCTGCATTTAATTAGAAGAAATCTTTTTGTAATGTTGCTGAACAGTCTGGCAGGTTAATTAGTTCTCTGAGATATCCTAGAGAGTATGGTGTGACTGGTAAGGGAAACACCACCCATTTAAAACCAACTAAAAACGTTGAGGATGAGCAAGAAACCCCAAGATTTTGCAAAAACCCCCAACAAACTGAAGAAAAGCAAAAAAAAGTGTGATATTGACAGGAGCTTGTGCCTCCCTATGTCCCCAGAAGAGCAGCCCTACAAGCAGAGAGTAACCACCAACCTTCAGGTAAATAACAAGACTTATTTAGCACCAGCAAGCCTGTTCCACTGCAATTAAGCCCTTCCACTTCCCAGCAGTGACAGACAATAATTAATTAGTAGCAAACATTCTAATGGGTATTTGGTCCTTACTCCAACAACTAGACTATTTCAGCCAAGACATCTGTCCCAGCACGGCACAGCTCATTGAGGGAAAGAGCAGGAGGAAACCTGGGAGTCGTTCAGGGCTGGCCTAAGAGGGAAGCAAAGAGGCAGAGATGTCTGGTTCCACACGCCCTGTGGCAAGATCCTGAGGAGCTGGGTAACTGGATCACAGTGGAGTATGATTTCCTACCCAGGGAGCACGTGGCTGAAGCCTGGTCACCTCTGGTCAGTATGTAAGGGGTATTGCATGTAGTACACAGGAACACTGGTTTAAAGTTATTAACAATGTGGGAAGGTGCCCTGAGCTTCCTGAAGGATACCTGCATTGGGCCAGGAAAGCATGGCTGGGCTTCAAAACCACACACTGAACTATCTGTCACTCAAAGAGGGACCTGGAGATAAAAGCCACCCACTGGGTTTGATCCACATGCCATGGATCTGTTCAGGGTCTCAAAGGAATCTTCTCCAGGGTTCAGTCAGAAGTCTAGGGGGAAAAAGGCATCCTCCTCCCTAAAGCACCAAACACAATACTGCTCTACAAGGTCTGTAGGAGTTCTCTGAGCCCACAGCCACCCCAGTCAGCCCTTTCACAGATTCCAAACACCGTACAGGTGTGTCTGCCCCAGCCACAGCACAGGCCACAGTGTGACAACAGAGGAGACATACACGCCACAGAGAGCCTCTCTTGGGCAATCACAGGCCTCTCCTCCCATCTCTGAGGGACAAACATTGCAACCAGGGGACAGGTACTCCTCTGGTTTTATACCCAAGGGAGAGAAAAACCCCAGCTGATGGGAAGATGGCAGGGTCTAATTCTGTCCTTTAAATGTCCCAGTTCACCATGAAACCTTTTGGTCTCAGTCAGGCACAGGACAAGTCGTTGCCCCACCTGCAGCACCAGAATCCTGCTGTTTTCCAGACAGCACGTATCTGCCAGCTCCTGGGGAGGTACATGGTCTGAGGAGGACAACAAGCTTGCTGTGACAGCAGCATCACACCCTAGGGGCACACCACAGCACAGCCACCATCCTGCCCAGAGACACTCCCTGCCCCAAGAGAGCCTCAGAAGCCAACTCCCACCTTCTAGATGACCACACAGCCCATTTTCTGCAGAGAAAACCTCTACCCCAAGTCAATGGCATCACACTTACTGCCCTCAGAGAGGGAAAGTTCAAAAACTATGGATTGTTTAACTCACATTTTGTCCTGCTCTTCAGGATCGAGGATCAGTAGACACTGCAACCAACAATCCAGCACACGCTCCCTTCCCCAGCTCCCTCCTCGCCACACCTGAAAGCCCTAACAATCCCAGAAAAGCACCGGTTTTGTTGCTTAACTACCCTCAGCTGCACAGCCAACGCCAGCTCACCCAGCTCCCTCCTTTCTCACTGATGCTGGAGCTAGTAGATCTCCCCAGCCTGTCCTGCAGTAAGCTGCCCATGCATCCTCCTGCTTTCCTCTGCCTCTGCTTCAGCTTCCCCAGTCCCCTCAGGACTACTTCCCACAGCATGAGCTCACCCTGCACAGCACAGAGGATGATGGGCAGCTGTTTTGGATAAAGCATCTGCCAATTTCTTTTCTTCCTTCTTAACCGAAGCTTTCCTGCTGATGCAGCCTCCAAAGGAGGTGTTTAGAGAGAAGAGACAGGAGGAAGCTGGAAGCCAGATGAGGCTGTGTGGAGCACAGCAGCTTCATCTCTCCATTCTTAAGCCTGGAAGCACTAGCAGCTGCTATGTAGAAATGCTGTGATTTCAGACCTGCTTTGCAAGTGAAAATTCGAAGTGGTATCACACTCAGCAGAAAACCAGCAATACCTGTGCTGAAATTTACTGCTCCATTTCCATTAGATTTAGTGATACAGCTCATGGGAATAGGACTAGACAGCTGAACATCTGGTGTAAGACTATGGAGGATACCCCACACCCAAGAGTCACCCTTCTCTTTACAGTTTGGACCAACATGGCTAAACTTTTTCCATTCACTTCAGCAGTCATTGGACTTGGTCCCAGTTCTTATGACACAAAACACCTAAATATTCTTTTTGGTATGTGTGATTTTCACTGCTGGATCTTCACATGGTGAGTGTTGTTAAAGATCTCACCCATAGGTCCCAGAAGAGATCCCATGTATACATTCACACTTAACTGCAGGCAAATTTGATTTAGACTTCCTCTCTCCAGTCCTGCTGTCAAGAGCATATCTGAACGTCATTGGAAACTATGTTTACTGTAGCCAGCTCCTGGTACACCGATGCTTGACACTTTTTAAGTTTCCTAAAGCTTCATTTTTATGCCACAGGCACTGCTCAAAAGATGTGGCCTGGCACTCATCCCACCTGAGCCCATCCTTTCAGCAACCTGGAAGGAACACTACACACAGAGGTGAGACTCGATATCCTCATACCAAAGATTACATTTTTGAAAGGATAATAAACATTAAGTGCAGTTACATGGTGTTTATATGATTATGAAAAGATACAGAGTCATTTTGGGTCTTTCTTAAATTGTAGGTTTAGGTGCTGAAAAGTAGCTTCCAGTGATGAATGTTTCCATATGCCACTTAATAAGCTTTGAGTATTTCACCCATTAATCTGAGTGACTATCCCCCTACTCATCTCCAACAGCATCTGTAACACAGCCATTGGAATTACATCTCTGCTCAGCTTCCATGGTAATTCAAGATTTTGGGGAGCCTCTTTAAAACCTTGACATTCCTGAGAGAAGAATACCAGCCATCTTATAGCTGAAAAGGTTATTACAATACTCCATCTCATGTAATCCAGCATTGAAGCACAAGCTCTGCAGAGGAGGAAAAAGGCTTCACACCTTTATGAAATGCCCATTCCCATCCTACAGCCACAGACTGAAGTGACCCACCAGTCCTTGTGCAGTCTGCAGCCAAAGGCACAATCAAACTGCTTACAAACAATATAAAACTCAAAACCAATCAACTGGTCACACAAATATGATCGGTGTCCAAGTAATGAAGACCTAATTAAAAAGAAAGGAAACACATCAGCTGGAGTTGTGTAGTTTTATTTGAACAAAAACCAGTGTCGATATTTTTAATAGCGTCTACATTACAATAAATGCATGTACATTTGTAAGAAGATAACCTAGGTGTAAAGAAGGTGCAGGATAATATATACAATCATAGTTAAGTTAAAAAAATTCACATTTTACATAGATTTACTTGACAGTCCTAGGCTTTCATGGTATATAAAGTGTAACCAAAAGAGGTAACAAAAAATCCCAAACCCTAGTCACAAGGAAATTCAGCTGGAGGACTGCACAATGCACTCAATTTTTCAAATAAACTAGTTCATAGAACTCTTATTTGTCTGAAATTACATTTTGGATATAATTTTTGAATTACTGTAATTAGCATGTTCAATGAATATACTGATGTAAACATTCTTCTTTTTATCAAAATGGCAATGGTACCATTTCCTTCAATAAAAATCTGTATTTTATGTTGTGATCTGGTCTTCTGCTTTTACAAATTAGAATAATTACACAGGATGTTTTTCAATACACGGTAAAAATTATCAAACAGCAAGGGAGATATGTTCAAAAGACACTTTGAAGCTTTTCAGTCCACCTTCACAACACTGTAAATCTTACTTACAAACCAGAAGCAGGCAAAAAATCCAATAGTCCCTGAAACGAGAAAGTAGAAAGTAAAAAACAGTTTTCTCTGAGAGAGAAATCCAAAATAAAGTACTTCTCAGCAGGATAGAATATAACATTGTAATCCAGCTAACTACCCAGAAAAACAGCACTTATTAAATTTAACAACACACATTCATCCCCAGGCTAAGTTATTGATTTAGATCAAAGATGACTTTTAGGGACCAGGCTGCTTCATGTACATTCAAGCCACCAATGACCCTGTTGCCATCACCACGGGCAGGGACACAAGCACCAGCTCAGAAACTCACTTTTACATACACGCCAAGTCAGCCCCTATCTGGTTTTTTTTGGTCTATAATACTTCACTGCCCCCTATGAATTATGACACATAACACGGCCTTGGAAAAATTCACCTATCCCAGTTTTATATTCATCGTGCTTTATTTATACTTGAGAATAGAAATTTCTTCTTCTGTATATCCTTTTGGCAAAGGAATGCTCTGAGTGCTACAGCAGCTGGAAACAGGCAGCAAGTGAAAGCAGCAGTGACAAACCAAAACACTGAATGAGATTAGTGTATACCACTATTCTAGTTTTAAACTGATGAACAAATTTGTGGTTTTCACTGACAGTCACTAATACGGGGCAACTGCAAAGATTCTGTCCATCACATTTACTTTTAAATTACTTTAAGAACTCCACATGCGAGGAGACAGAGTCCCAGTCGATTAATTTAGTCTTCAGCCTCTAAAGGAAGCAATGAACTGCTCGTCACACTTTTACCTAGCTGTAAACTGCCACACAGATGTTAACAGATAAAAAAAGGGAAGATCTCAGTTGCACTTAATTCCCTCTCAAAGACACAGCTACAGGCCAGCCCTGGGATAGCCCTTCCCAGCTCTACTGCAGGCACTCGCAAGATCATGCACTCAGCTCCCCCAGTTTTATTTAATCTTTTTCTGTCTCTACAGCCCATGTTTAACGTCAGCTCCAATCTCTTTCACTATTGTGACTGACTGAATAACTAGAAGATTCTTTATTAAGCATTTGCGTTTTTTTACATGAGTTACATTTCTGTCTTTCAGACCACATCTACACATTTCCCAAGCAAGGAACCCATCTTGGGATGCTTATTATCTATATGCCAATTCTTACATTCCTTGTGCTCCCATGTATATTTGCAGTTAAAGGCTTTTTGACAGACTATTATTATATGCCACCCTTTCCCTCCAAGTCTGCAGTCTCTGAAACAGTAGGAGACAGCAGATTTACAGCTGTTGATAGGAGATCAGACACCAGCCACACAAGGAAAGTAATTCCTTTGTAGGCTTGACATCCCTAAGTCTCTGCAGTTCATGGTCAATTCTCACTCCTTCCTACTGTGTCAAGTACTCCAATACCAGCATTGTTACTCTAAGCCTTACTCTCATAGTTCTGTCCTAATAATGGTTCTCAGCCTCTGCTTCCTGGTTGCTTTTATAAAATAGCCCACTCTGGGCCTTTTAGGGCTTTGAAAGCAGTTTCTTCCAAATGTTTAACAGATGAGATACCTTAAAACCTTATCTGCTGTTCTAGAACAGAAGTGTACTATCACAACAAAAATGTACAACTATCCCAAGAATGAGATCTACCATAGTTTCCTGAGCATGCCACAACTTAATATGGGAACACACTGTAAATCCACCTATTTTCCTCCAATCCTTGTTAGTCTGAATCTTTACAATACATCAGTTTTCTATAAAACATTGCCTTAGTCATAACAGAACTCAGACTTCACACTGTGAACAAGCATTTCATCTATAAACAGATTTTCACAGGTTTCAGTAACACTGATTTTTAACTCCCCCTCCTAAAAAAAAAGTCTGTTTAGCAAATCAAAGACCAAGTATGCCCTGCTCATTTTTTAGACTTTATCAAAAATTCCAGTACTGCCAATGTACTGGAAGCAGAGTAAGACACTGTTTTTAAGTGGTAATGTTTGTCAGATACCAGACTTGAATTATGAACTCAGGGAGAGAAAGGCAACACTCATCACCAAGACACAGCCTTAGGTAGTCAGAACATCCTCTGGTGAGCACAGATTCCTTCTGTTGTAACCTCTACATCATTAAGTGGGGCTTACCAGCACTGTAATTTCTTCTTCTCTCCCATGAACAAATAAATCCTACAAATTCCATATGTGGATAGCTCTAAGGACCAGAAACATCAAAAGAAGAACATCAAACTAAGGACCCCTCCATCACCTGTCAAATGTACCTCTCCAAGCAGCCACATGATGCTCTAAGATCAGAACAGTTTGAAGGTGCTGGCACTAACTAGGTTGAAAACTGGTTTTCAACTAGGTTAAAAATCCAACTGCAGATTTAGGAGAGCAAATTAATCACACCAAATCAACTAGGGGGCTTTAGTGCCTTTTCCTTTTTTTTTTTTTTTAACAACATGGGCCAAACAGACTAGAAGCTTCCAAAGGCTCAGGTCAGCACAGAGTTGTGTTGACATTGCAAAATCTGTATTACTGGACAGAAATTATTCTAAGGTAAAACAACAGTATTTATAAGGTTCCCCTGAACAGTTGCTTTACCTACATGACTGCTCATATTAGTGCAAAAAAAAAGAGCTTAATTTTTGCCTTTATTTTTAAGAATATGAACACAGAACAGTGCCTGGTTCCACTGAAATTCAGTGCATTTTCCACATCAGCCCTAGGGGTGCTTGTGATTCCATGAACACTATAAAACCTACAAAAGGTAAAGCAATCAAAAAGCTTCTGTTTTTCTACATAGTAATAAATATCCCAGTCAAAGGGATCTGCAAATGAGTAGCAGTTGGTGAAGAAAAATAGCTCTTAACTAGTGTGGCTTGTTTGAAAATTCTAGCCAGAATGTTTTCAACATTTTCTGTGTTTTAGCCCATTTCACAAATTTGCCACTTGTTCCAGATTTTACCACTTTATACTGGACAGCACCGCATAATGGATCTTTAGGTTGGTGCTGACAAGTATCAAGGCTCTCAGATTCTTCTTTTAACTCCTTTCACAGAAGCCAATCTTAAAACACAGCACACTCTGTTTTCTATACCTGTACCTCTACCCAGTAAAATAGCTGTTATTAGTTGCACTAAAAATCCAACCTTGCCATCTCACACTGCATGGCTTGAAATGTATTTTCTTGAAGAGAATTGGTAGCACTTCAATGTTGAGCATTTTTCTAAGCTCATCTTGCACCAAAATTAGAATCATCCCTTATTAAAATGAGCCTCTCATTAGAACAACAGAACTATTTAGGTAAGGTTTAGGTAAGACCACACCAGGATCTTGCTTTTGTCTCTTTCAAAACATATTCAAACTGAAAGCCAAGGTTGGAAGCACTATCACCAAGAAGCACATCTCTGCAGCTCAGACTTCTCCGACACACATCAATGAACACAACATGATAGGGAACAGATACCCAGAGGTGGTTTTGGTAAAGCTGTTAAAAAAAAAAATTAACACTAAGTACTTAAAAAAAAAACCCAAAACCACAACAACAACAAAGACCCCAACAAAGCAACAAACAAACAAAAACCCAGGGGAAAAAACCTAAGTCCCCAAAGAAATAAATAAAATACCCCACTATTTGAAGTTGAAAAAGTTTAGACCTTTACATTTATTTTCTGATTGGTCTAAATTCCTTTACGTCTTAAGGTTTTTACAGCTTTCACATGCACATCTCTGTCAAATGACCCAGCACCAAGCCTAACACCAATTCCTCCCATGAACCTGTATAATCTCTTTGTTTGGTTTAATCCAATATAACAAATTAGTTTCTTGGCTAGTGTTTACTTTAACCAATCCTAACCACTCACCAGCTTAAACTGAATGAAAAAGCACTTGAATGGCCTGCATTGAAGAACTCACCGTTGTGGGACAGATCTTTATTTTTCCCCTAAGTGGGTGACCTGCATATTTTAAGATTCTAACTTTTAAAATAACCTCTACTAGCCTAGGAAAGTGACGCCATCCCAGTGCACAACAGCTCACTGCACATTACTGATCATTCTAGTAAAAGATCTTTTGCAGGAGCCATTTAAAACTCATGAACCCAGATGTGAAGATGACTCATGACACTTCTTTAGCCAAGAAGCAAGATATATCCAAAAATCCGTTTATACTTAGTGAGGAGACACTGACACCTCAGTTTTTTGATCGTCTTGTCCTCAGCTTTATATTCTGCTGAATAGTCTGGTCTGCCAGATATATATATATAGCCACTTTCTGATACACAGAAACAAGACGTTGTACACAAACCCAGCATCTAACCGAGTAAGGGACAGTTATTAGTAAACCACTTTAAATCCGAAATTAAAAACATGGATTATTGCACAGAATAATGTCAAAATACATTAAGCAGACTCTTCTGCTCTACTCATCTTTTCTAGCTTTATTGTTTAATGAAGAAAAAAGAATTCAAAGCACGAGCAGATTGTAAGAAAGCAAATAGAAAAGCACTCTGCACTTGGCTGATACTTCTCATGTACCTTAAAAGCTCTCTGTATCATACTGGTTTCAATCACCGCACAGTGGTGGGTGCTTCAGAATCTCAGATTCTAAACACAATCTACCCAGAAG
>VZTN01006523.1:1957-63098 GCA_013400515.1 Erpornis zantholeuca
GGACAATGGACAAGAGCAGCATTTTCATTTTTCTCTTAGGACACCTGAACTAAATGTCACTCAATATCATTGTGTGATCCAACAAAGTAGAGGGAAAAATGAAAAGGAAAAATATATTGAAAACTCTTCACTTTTTGAAATTTGAAAGTGGAGTGGGAAAAAGAAGGGTATTAGAGTTTAAGTGTATCTGAAGAACCTGTAGACATGGTTTTTGCCACAGCAACCAATTCTGCCAAGAAAGAGCAAAGAAGGATCTTGACGTGGTGCCAGTGACCAAAGGAAAATATAACTTGGAGAAATTATCAATATTATGAAAAACATTTAATCAGAGTACCTTTTCCCCCAACCCTCTTTCCTCTTCAGCCCATGCTGTTGAGTAGCAACAGTTCCACCAGTCTCAGAGATACTTCCTACACAATCCACCAGCTATGGGAGCAGCATTTCCTTCCACATGGTGTTACATACAGAAGATTCTGCACTTTCATTTCTGAATTTCTTTTGCCAGTGAAAAGCAATGTTTTCTCCCAAGGTTTTACAATCCCCATGGTTCCTCAACAGTGGCTAGGAAAAGAACAAACCAAAACAGGGTAGATTAATAAATATAAATTAACAGAGCAGCTACAAAGTGATATTAAAGAATAATTGTAATAAAATTCAAGGTTGACCTCGAGTATCTCCTTCCAGGGACTTTCTAATATATTCCACATGGCATCACAGAAAAATCTCACAATACCAACAACCCAATAGGAGAGAAACAAAAGCCACTGCTACCCTACCTACCTGCCAGGCAATCCATGTAACAAAAGTCCCCATATTCTCTGAGGAAAATCTGTGCAAAGTAATACCCTTCTTTATTGTCCCAGTAGACAGGCCCTTAAGAATAAAGCCTAGGATTTGGTTCTAAAACCTCTTTGTTGGATTTCTTTTGTTGGCAAGTTTCTCACAATAGTTATCTTTTGCAAGCCAAGACAGTCTGTAAGCACAAGATATAAATGGCCATATAAAAGCCCACCCGCCAAGGTAGCAATTTTTGGAAGTTTTTGTTGACAAAGGTTTCAGAGTGTGTTAAAGATTACTCAAATAGCTTTTGGCTGTCTAGTTACAATTACAGCTCTCCTCTGTCTATTTTTTCAACAGTAGGCTCATCAATAGGGTTTTGTTTACTCAAATATCTGACAATATCTGAGGAGAGAGCATCATCTGTCCGGTAAGAAAAATCTATTGGACAGTTCAAAGGAAACTACTGACCATCTGTGGAACTTCATGCTCTCATTTCACCTCTCTTACCCTCCATTTCCCCTCCCACATATTATTTCATCTCTCAGTCTGGAGAGTTCTTTGTGATGGACTGACAGTGTGACTAAATAATGCCTAGTAAAACAAATTTCCTGTCTTGTGGAAGTCCCAGTACACTATTTNAGTTTCATTACCAAATTTTGAAACACGCTACCAGAATTGCTTTCATTCTTCATTCTATGCACACTTGGAAAAAGCTGTTTGTGCACTTAAATACTATTACATAATTTGTTAGAGGAGTTTTACAGGTCCTTTTGAAAGTGTGACCTTTAATGCTGCTGCACTTGGGAGAAAAATGTCAAGTTTTATTATTCATTTTCTTAGTTGGCATAAATTGCCATACACTGACAAGGAAAGATACACTTTGACTGAATAAGAAAAAAGTTAAATTTCCAAGTAAAACATGGGAATTTTCCCTAAATGAAGGGGCTGTCAAACTTTAAAGAACAGCAACAACTCATCTGCTGGGTGAAAGACAAGGACTGTCTCATGCAATACTGCAGTGAGCATTAAATCACATATGCCAGAGGTGCACATGGTTCTTTAACCTGTCTCTAGCAAAATAACCTTTCCAGCACTTTAATTTTACAGAGGTGGGTTAATTGTTGCCTACTTAATTGCACATGCTAAAGGCTAAATAAAATCACCACCAGAGATACAGAGTGAGGGATAAATACTGGAACATTGTTCCTTGCAGACACAGTATGTTCATATGGAATGGCAAAAATAACTGCCAAGCACTGAAGATCAAAATTACTAGTTTGGGCAAAATAGATGGTACTTTTAGGCTTTTGAAACTCTTAAAACTAACTGCAGGAGGAATTCTATAAAGGGTAGTTGATGAGACATACGCCTGACTTAGAAAACTCCCTCAAGCCAGAGGGAATCTCTGGAAGTCTAGTACCCTGAAGCATAAAGCCATACTTCTTATACAATTTCATTAAAGCTGATTCTTATGCCAGAAGAGACATGGTATAAAGATAAAGTAAAAAATAAAATACATCACTTTATTACCCTGCAGAGGTGTTTACTGAGAGATGTTGTTGCTCTTCTCTGTAATCTTGCTGGCCTTCACCATGTAAAGAGACACAGAAATAAGATGACAGGATTAAAACCCTCACTTCTGCCAGTTTTTGCAATGTGCATTTTGAGAGTGGTAACTTCTGTCTAGAAATATTCCTGAATGCTTGTGTGCCACACTGAAAGGCAACCTGGCAGCGCTTATCACTCCTGTTGTGAAAGACTGCAGCACAAATGCAAGGAGACTGAACAGTAACCCATGTGCACATATCCACATGACCATGTAATAAATGCTCATTTATTCCAAAGTGTCTGATATAGTACTCACTGCATATTTTTGGTTGGCCCTGAGGGCCTAAAAACATGGTACAGGCACAAATCTTGGCCTGTCATTAATTCACACCATGGAGACAATAAAATGGGATACTGCAGAAACTCTCTAAATACACTGAGGAGAAAAACATGTTCTATCGTAGAGTGCAACACATCAAACCAGGGTGCCTGGCTGTAACCTCAATTGTTTTATGCTTGGTTCCACTCCAGTGTGAGTTTTCTCCAGGGCACTGGGCTGGATTTGTGTGTAGTTGCTCAGAGCTGTTACATGCAGGCTGTTGTTTCAGTACTTCTTCCCATGGGTTGTTCTGTACATGCAGTGATTTTACCCTTGCTGTATCTTAAACACTTTGTGAGGCTAATTCTTCAAGCCTAGGAAGGGTATCAGGCAGGATATCAGGATTTCGCAATATTTGAATGCAGGCATAATTATATTTTGATCACTATATAAGGATAAAGGAAAAGTATCTCATTCGTACTCCCTTTTACTTTTTTGTTTTGTGGTGTTTTTTTTCCTTTTTCGTTTCATGGATTTTTTTTCAGAGTGTGGGTCAGAATGAACACTGGCTTTTTTTCTCATTGTTTCCATCTTAGTTCCTTAAGAGAATTATTTTGTGGCTGCAGAGATTTTGGAAAATGAGCAACTTATTTTATACAGGGCACTCATCACAATTCTTTCCTCCTGTTTCCAGCACTTGTCTTTCTCCCCATCTCTCTAACTTTAGGAAGGTATCACAATCTTACAGATTGCTTCACAGAAATTAAATAATAGCAGCAATAATACTAATTCTAGTAATAATAATTCCTATTCAGATGATCTGAAATTTTCTACCAAAGGATCAGCGTAATGATCCAGAAACATTGAGTTCCAAGTGATTCAGATTTTAGGAACTTTCAGTGGATTCAAAGCAAGGATTTAAAGAAACTATTGTTGATGTCATGATAAAAATGATCTGGTTACAAAACACCAAAACCTAAAAGCTAGGACCTACATGCAGACCTGAAAACAACAGTTAAGTTTGCCATTCAGGTGCATTTCGATTTGAAAAAGCTATTGGACACAGGGTCAGGATAACCTAAATTACAAAAGAAAAAGGGAAAAAAAAATCTCAGCAGAACTAGACATTTCATCTTGGCTATGTCTAGTCTGCCACTAAAATGCTTTGCTGCTACATGAGACACTCAAGTTCCCATTGAAAACAACCAATTTTTGAAGAAACACATTTTGTGAATGTTGTGAATGCTACAGTGAATTCCTCCAGACCAAATCTAAACCACTAGATTCACCCTTTGTGCCTTTGTGCTGCTTGGTTCAACTTGTTCTAATATTATTGGGTAAGAAAATAATCAGATATAATACTTTTTTAATGATCAATTCCAGGAATAGCCCTACAATGCAGGTAATCCCACTGTCTTTCTCTTTTCTTTAAGGTTTTAAGAAAAGCTTGAAAACCTACCCTAAACACATATCATTAACTCAGATGAAAAAGAAACTAGAAAGAAAGAATAAAATGCTGTAACACATGTGAAAAAAAAAAAAAAAAAGATGCAGTGCAATTTCTATAGCATTCTCAAAACTGGGGTGTGGAGGAGGGAAGGTAACTATTGATTTTTAAATGACCAGGAATACTGCAGCTGGAAGAGGAGGTTAAAATCACCTAGTAAATTCATGGTGAGTTTGGGACAAGGTGAGTGGGCACAAACTAGTCAGTAATGCAATCACTGAATTACAGTGAAATACAGAACTGAATTACACAGTTCTCAAGTTGAGAACTTGAAGATATATTCTGCTCAGAAAAAGAGTGAAGTGCTGGAACTTTCTTGTCAGAGTATTAGGAGGTAGAAATCAACATGCTTTTGAGGTAGGGTGCAATTAGCTCGTAAATGAAATTCTGCAGTGTGGCTGCCCGGGATAACAGAAAGCTGGCTCATGCACAGACCTTTTCAGTCTTTTTTCAGTCTTCTGCCTGTGACCTCATGCTAGCTCCTACCATTCCAGGATTACATCATCTTTTTTGGCTATGTGGGGCTCATCACAAAATGTTTTTGGTTTTTATTAAAAATGGAGAGTGGAATTTGTACATAGAGAATAGGAATTGTTGCATGTTTCTGCATCTATTCACAGATGCTTGTGTGTGGTGTGGGCAGACTAGATTACCATACTGCATCTCTTACAGCATTTGTCTTACTGAATTTCTTAATTTTTAAACAGTGTTTATATTTACAGTATACTTATTCCAGAATTTTTCAGTTGATTCATGGGGGGCAGGGGAAAAGAAGAGTTAATATTTAGTATACCTCGACATTTTTTATCAGTTGTCCATAAAGGATGGGAAATTTTCTTCATACTCTACTAGCATATAAGTTTGGTTTTATATTTCCAACAAAAAGCTGTGAGCATTAGGTTCTCCAGGTTTGAGCAAGCACACGGGTTGAGTCTGACTTTCTGTGCAAAAGTGCCATGGATGTGGACAATATTCAGCCAGATCTAGTTGCTCTGAACATCCTCTGGCTGAGAATTTTATGCTAAGAAGTCAGACATGGAGAGTACAGATCACATCTAAATTTAAGCATTTACAGTAGAAACAGGAGCACGAGACTCCTGGATTCAGTAGGGATGAACCCTGTGTTAAGCAGCAGAGCAAGGAATTTCTGTGAGTACATCATTATCATTCAGAGACACGTTACATGCTCTCCCACTCTCACAGTTGTGCAAAAGCCACCTGCTTCACACTGGCATTGCAGTCCTTGCAACAGGGCCATGAGAACGATTAAAAGCCAGTAATAAGAACATTAACAAGGGAAAAGAAATTGTGGGAGGTAATTCATTGTTATAGTCCTTTTTCATTTGCCCCATGTAGAGTGCTTCTCTGTCGTTCAGAGACAGCCCTGCTTCTCAGAGCTGCTCCAAGAACAAACAAAGTTCATCCATTGAGTGATAGAGATCAGAAGGCTTTTAATAAGAATGGTATTTTAGATGAGATATTTACAATGAAAAACAAAGAGAGGAAAGGGAGAAGAATTCCTTCAGCCTGCTCAGTTTCTGGGATCTTCTCTGTCTGTCTCTGTCTGTCTCTGTGAGAACAGAGCAGAAGAAGTGTCGGTGTACAATTACGAAGTATGAAAACAAATCTCAAAATAAAAGTGATTTCCTTTGGCCAAAGAAACAATCTCAGATACATGAAGAAAACAGTGCAACATGTAGAAGAAAGAGCAGTTGCGATATGTATATTTTATTAAACTGAAAACAATCCCACAACTTCAAGGCTGCAAGAACCAGTGAGGCGCAAAAGGGCCTAAAGAAATTTTCTCAGGGTTAGCAACACCTCTCTACTGGAGAGAATGACATTCAAATCTTACTGTGCATCCTGATTAATGCAAACACTTTTCCAAAGAAGTGAAAAATGGACAAAAGGATCTAAAAGAAGTAGGGAGTAGAAGGAATGTATTGCTGTCCAATGCTCTCTCCTGAAAAGGAACCCATGAACTCTTATTCAGAACAAAATGGCTGTGTCCAAGCAAGACCCACCACATCACACTATTTTTCACCTACAGAGCACCAGTCCCAGAGCCCCACATCAAATCTCATTGTCCCAAAATGCCCAGGTCCCAGGCTTTCTGGCCTAGATCTTCCCACACTTCCCAAATCCAACACAGAGCCCCTGCAGTCCCATCCTCATTTGTCCCAAGATCTCCATCACCAGCTCCAATACTTCCTGTCTAACCCTCAGTAACATAATTCCAATATGCCCACAGCCCTCTGCTCCCTCAGCTTTGACGTAAATCCCTTCCTATCCTGAACCCTCACCCTGTCACCCCCAGCTCTGCTCCCCCCCAGCCCCAGCCTTGCTCCCAGCTGGGGCTCTGGCAATGCTGGCCAAGCTCAGCAGCTGCCAGCACTTCAGATCCAGCGCTGTGTGAGCATCTCCTCCTTCCTTCTCCTGCTGCCTGCCTTCACTCACCGTTGCCCTGCTGCTGCCTGCTGCAGCCTGCCAAGCTCTTTGCGAAGCTTCTGCTGGAAATTCCCAAAACCCAGGCACGGGCTGCACTTGTACAAAAATCTGCTTAGATGGTGCTCTGAGGACAGAAAAGGAAGACATATCAGGGAAACCCAGGCAGCTGATAGCTCTTCTCCTGCAGGGAGGCAGCGCTGTTTAGTGGCAATAAGGACTCTTGTTTTAATAATAGAACACAGCACTGAGATTTAATTAGCACTTATAGCAACATATGTCAAATAGCAATAGCTTTCAGCAGGCACTTGTGAGAATTGTCAGGACTGGAGACTTGGTGCCAGGGCAATTCTCTGCTCCTGCTTGCAGTGATNAGACCCACCACATCACACTATTTTTCACCTACAGAGCACCAGTCCCAGAGCCCCACATCAAATCTCATTGTCCCAAAATGCCCAGGTCCCAGGCTTTCTGGCCTAGATCTTCCCACACTTCCCAAATCCAACACAGAGCCCCTGCAGTCCCATCCTCATTTGTCCCAAGATCTCCATCACCAGCTCCAATACTTCCTGTCTAACCCTCAGTAACATAATTCCAATATGCCCACAGCCCTCTGCTCCCTCAGCTTTGACGTAAATCCCTTCCTATCCTGAACCCTCACCCTGTCACCCCCAGCTCTGCTCCCCCCCAGCCCCAGCCTTGCTCCCAGCTGGGGCTCTGGCAATGCTGGCCAATCTCAGCAGCTGCCAGCACTTCAGATCCAGTGCTGTGTGAGCATCTCCTCCTTCCTTCTCCCACTGCCTGCCTTCACTCACCGTTGCCCTGCTGCTGCCTGCTGAAGCCTGCCAAGCTCTTTGCGAAGCTTCTGCTGGAAATTCCCAAAACCCAGGCATGGGCTGCACTTGTACAAAAATCTGCTTAGATGGTGCTCTGAGGACAGAAAAGGAAGACATATCAGGGAAACCCAGGCAGCTGATAGCTCTTCTCCTGCAGGGAGGCAGCGCTGTTTAGTGGCAATAAGGACTCTTGTTTTAATAATAGAACACAGCACTGAGATTTAATTAGCACTTATAGCAACATATGTCAAATAGCAATAGCTTTCAGCAGGCACTTGTGAGAATTGTCAGGACTGGAGACTTGGTGCCAGGGCAATTCTCTGCTCCTGCTTGCAGTGATGTAAGTCCCATGTAACTTTCATTGTTGATCTTGTTTTTCACTGAGAAAAAGAAAGAAACATCTGGGATGACTGTTTATCTATTCAAACCATACTGTCTGTCAGTTTGTTATCTCTTCCTGTTTTAGGTGACACTGTCTAGATTTCCACCCCCATCTTGGCTGTTCATTGATGAGTAAGCAGTAATCCTGATGCTAATCAATTACAGCTCCTGAATTAAGATTTAATGGCTGTCGGTATCAAACTGTGTTCTGCCTTGCAGCAGAATATGGCATCACATCATTTTTTCATTTGTTCAGATGTATTCACTATCAGAAAATGTAATTAAATTGAAATATGCCATCTGTGAAACCCCAGATTGGTTTTAATCTCTATTAACTTGGATGATGTGAAGCTTATCTATGCTGTACCATTGGTAAGAAAACACTGGGCAAACAACAAATTGGGTGTGATATTCATTGAATCCTAGAATGGTTTGGGTTAGAAGGGGCCTTAAAGATCATCTAGCTCCAACCCCACTGCCACAGGCAGGGATATCTTCCACTAGTAAGCAGCTTTGTTCTGAGTGAGACACAGAAAAAGTAATCAGGGAATATTTCTTTCTCAAGGTGCATTTCTAACGTGTATCTTCAGTACTGGGCTATGGGGTACAAAGAAAACATTCACCCAATTATGAATCCTACTTCAGAAGTCACTCCAGACCTCTCTGAGTGCCCTGCCAGACACAGAACTCAGTGTGTGAAGGACAGAATAAAAGAATGAAAAGACTTTTGTGTGGCTCATTGAAGTCTGATTCTTATGTCCATGGGTGACTGTCAGACAGAGAAAACCAGACTTTCTTTTGGAGGAATGTGATCCAGTGTGCAGCAAAGTTCTGTCTTCAAACTGGGTATGTTGATCATCATGTCTTTTTTTTTTTTTTTTTACACAAAAAACTGCAAAACATGTTCAACTTTTATTACTCCCTGGATCCAAGATTCTGATTCGGGTCCTACAGCTAACTCCATTTTTCTTACTTGTACAAAGCCCTGGAAGAAGGCTTGGAATGTCTATTAAAACACATCTTCGGGAAAAGGAAAAACAAGCACTCTTTTGAAACGTTTTAGAAAGCCATCCTTTTTGTTTTATATCAAACTGTTGTTCTGAAGAGAACAAAGTTTCCTTTTTTCCTATTTTCCTCTAATCCTAAGGCTTGTAAATAGACAGGATCATTGTGGGCGCTTCACTTGCAAGATTTTTTTCCCTTCAGAGTACACTCATAAAAGAGGAACTTTTTCCTCCCATTTTAATTTAATTAAAAGCCAAGAAATGTTCGAAGCTTTGAGTTGATCCAAGGAGAAGATGAATGATCAAGGACATGTTAACACAGCTGTGGGCAGCAAGGTTACAGCCCTTCCCTCAGTGAACAGAAGCATGGGCAATAGGTTAGAAAGCAGTCCCGTGATTCTCACAAAATAGGATTATTAAAACTAGACAGGAAGGGCAAGAGAAATAAGAGTTGGAAGGCAATGAGAGCTTAAAGTATTTCAGTCTCCAGAGGTGAGTGGACTGGAATGGCCTACAATCATGCAGACAAAGGAGAAGGTTGTGATGCTCAACTAAAGGCATTAAGGGTAAAACACACTACATTACATGGGTTCCTGCATCATTATCTCATGCACTTTTCAAGGTATTCCCCTCTCAGTAGTAATTTATCTCAGAGATTTCTAGAGCAATCCCAGCCTACACAGACTTTCATTTCCATTTAAATCTCTTTGGCAAACTGGGCACAATCTTACAGCTTCTATAGGAGTTGCCAATGATTTCTGTGTTTATTTTTCCAGCCTGTGGGGTGTATTTGGTCTGCTAACTATAGAAATGTTTCTTTCTCTTTCTTTCTTTCTTTCCTTTCTTTCTTTCTTTCTTTCTTTCTTTCTTTCTTTCTTTCTTTCTTTCTTTCTTTCTTTCTTTTTTTCTTTCTTTCTTTCTCTCTCTCTCTCTTTCTCTCTCTCTCTTTCTCTCTTTCTCTCTTTCTCTCTTTCTCTCTTTCTTTCTCTCTTTCTTTCTCTCTTTCTTTCCTTCTCTCTCTATTTATTTACTTCATGTTTACACCTTAGCTTTTTTTAACAGGATAATGTATCCAGCCTGGGCGCCACAAAAACTTGTACATTCCTACAGGGAGAATATTTAGGTGTCCTCTTCTTTCCTTTGACCACTCCAGTTCCATCACCTTCTGTGGAACATACAACTCACAGCAAAACTTTGTATTTGTTGAGGTAGTCACACAGCCTAAGTTTGGGCATCTCCCTTTGGATAATTAAGTTGGGATCCCGGGCTTGCTGTGTAATGAGCAGAGAGAGAAGCAATTCAGACCATGTCCAGACTCGTGTCAGGATATGTTTTCAATTCCTAGTTCTGTTGCATCATACTTTTCTTGTCAGACCTGACCTTCCTCCTTGAATTTTCTCTTTATAGAAACCAAGGCACCAAAAAGGAGAAATGAAATAGAACAGGATATTCCTGTATCACCATTTTGGCATTTAGGTCCATCCATGGTGCACATGCTGCTAGGGAACTTTGTCAGACTCCATAAGATAGACTTCCTCTTCCTCTCTTTTCTGTAGAAAGTCTAGTGTCTGCCTCCTAATATTGTTTATCCTGACAGAAACTAAATTATCAATATTATGTAAAGTTTCATGGTAGGTCTGTGTACTACTATTTATCTTTTCTAATGGACATATTCATTAACAGTAAAATAAATATTCATCACTTTTATACTTTTCAAAGTAGAAGTAAAAATTCATATCTATGCACGGAACTCGCAATTTACTTCACATCCTTTGGGCACTTGTTCAGATCATTAGAAAATATTCACCAGAGAGAAGTTCTGCACTTACTGCATCTATTAGTGTCTTACAGCCACTTTGAACAGGTGCTGTGTACAGCAGCTGTGCTATGTAAATTAGTTTACAAGCATTTCAATTCCATTCATCACTGACATATTTGTTAAACCATGCTTTTTCTGCTAATCTGCCATTATCCTCCATAATTTACCTCAATCCTGTTCTTAGCACAGATTTTACCCCTGCTGCACTTCAGTATAGTTGAACTCTACCAACCATCCAGATTCACTGCAGTGGTACACATGAATCAGTTTCCAGACTGACACCTGCTTGTCTAAAATACTGTCTAAAATAGACCTGAACTAAAAAACCTTCTAGAATGTCCTCACTCAATCTCTGCAACCTCCACTTTACAGCTGATGATGATTTATCATGATTTTGTGCAAAAGGCATCCCAGTTTTCAGTGGGTTGTGACTCACAAAGCACATCCCAGGTTTAAATATCAGATTAGAAAGGTATACCATTGCCAAATCAGACTTCTTCTCCAGGAGTGGTTCCCAAACACAGTAGGTTACTTTCCTTAATGGAGATGACAGTAAAAATGTTAAAAGTCAGAAAGAAACTTGTACTTTCTCTCAGCTGCTGAAATGTTTAAAAAACAGTGTCTGAGTGTTCTTGAAATTTTATTTCCAAGGATGCAGACGAATCTATCTTGGGGAACTGTTTTCAGCACCTGTAAAGACAGCTGCAAACCTACAGGACTGTGTGACAGCAGAGCCCTGGGCGGAGATGCAAACATCCTTCATTTTTCAGAGCATTTAGCTTCTTTAGAAGTCTCCCCCAGGTCCCCAAGTGGTCACGGTTTAATCAGTTTATTAAACACATCCATGCATCTTGAAGTCACTCTCTTTTTCCAGTCACCTCAGCAGCAACCATACAGTTTCAGTTTTCAGAAAGCCTCTGGGGTATCCTTGGTGTGCTTTACATGGCTGTCATTCCAACTCCTTTTCTGTCAGAAGCACCTTCACACCAGGAATGCTATTTATGGAGCTTCCTGAATTTTTTTAGGGGACCCACACCTCTGTTTTGGCAGCAGAGTTACACCCTGAAAATTAGCACTATCACAGCTGTCTTTACCGATTCAGTATATAGTTTGCACAGGTGTTTTCTTTGAAACAACTTGCCTTAAACATCAGATTGCAGCCTATTTTGGTGTACAAAAAACCCCCACAATATATTTAAATTTATGATTTTGAAGGGGAGATTGCTCTCCTCTTCCTTTTTTTCCCTTTTTTTTTTTCAATCTCAAAGGTCGTTTCCTACCCATGAAATAATCTTTATTGATAGAAAAAAACTAGTCCAGAGCAGGATTACAGGAAGGAATTTACAGTGTGCCTAATTCTGGAGGTCCTTAAAAATCTTTACATCTACAAAGCTACCTCATTTTCAGACTCTGTCTGAAAGGAAATCTGTCCATGAGCAGAAATATCCTTGCGTGGAGCACTAGATTCCTAGAGTTCCATTTAATAGCATAAATGTAGGATTCCACTCTGCTTTTTAACTCACAAACATAGGAAACTCGTGCATCCTCTAAGGAATATAAAATGTGACATAGAGCACTTCACTGTTTGAAAGGAGAAAACGGAAGTTGCAGGGGAACTTCAGGATCTCAAATGCCAATTGGTGCTTTGGTTGGACAACTGAAAAAAGTCATACGATGTGAAATTGATCACACCAGCTTTTATATGTCAGCAATGTTTGAATCCATATCTGAGCAGTTCACTGAGAGAAACATGCACTTTTAGAGCAAAAGTCCTCTGATTTGTCTTAGCTATCTACCTTAAAGTGAGATGAATCATATCCTATAAATGCCTCCTTTTTCTCATGTGAGTACTTGAAATGGTTTATAAGGCCAAGTCAGATATGATGCTGACACTGTAATCTTCTAAATTAAGTGAAATTAAACTAATCTGTTGCATGTTTAATTGCAATGCAGAGAGAAGGCAGAGAAAGAACTAAGTTCCATCTATGTTCTGGGAGATGACTAACGTGTCAGCATTGAAAATGGGAAAATACAAAAATATATCTGCTCTCTTTTCTTCCTAATTATAATTTTTTTTTTTTTAACAAAATTTTCTGTTTATTTTCAGCATCTCTTCTGTGGTAACCTCTGATCTGGAGATAATTTGGTAATTATCCATTTTGTTACTGAGTACTAAAAGCTAAAACTGTTTTATATGTTGCATGTCATATTTCTGATCTTTCAAAAGTAAAGTTTAGGATTTCTGGTGTGAAAAAATCCTGAATATAACCTCAGTGACTGAGAACGTTCTATGGTGTTCTCCTGACATTTGTTTCCTAGATAAATGACATATCATATTCAGCCCCATACAGAAGGCTGTCAGGTTGCTCAGGAATTATTCCCTCTTTCCAAATATGTGCTGATTAGTCCCAATAACCTTCTTGTTCTCCATGCTTTTGGAAATCTCTACAGTTTACAGAGAAGGGAAGAGGAGAGGAAGGTGCTGATCAGTTTTGTCCCCGATGTCCAATGGCAGGATACAGAAGAATGGTTCGAAGTTGCTCCAGGAGAGGTTCAGGCTTGGCATTAGGAAGGATGTCTTTATCCAAAGGGTGATCAAATAGTGTAACAGGCTTCCAGAGAGGCGAATGATGCCCCAAGCCTGTCAGTGTTTACAAGGCATTTGGACAATGCATTTAATATGCATTAACTTGGATTGCCATGAGTTGTTCAGGCAATTGGACTGGATGACCATTGTAGGACCCTTCCAACTGAAATATTCTATTCTATTCTATTCTATTCTATTCTATTCTATTCTATTCTATTCTATTCTATTCTATTCTATTCTATTCTATTCTATTCTATTCACTTGCTTCCCGGACTATTTGCACCATCACCTTCCCAGGGATCTAGGTGAGGCTGACCAGCCTGTAGTTCCCTGGATCATCCTTTTTGCATTTCTTGAAAATAGAAGGCAGTTTCTTCCAGTCTTATACTCAAAATTCAAGAATTTAAGCTAAAATAATGGGCTTATCTAGAGTGACTAAAACACCAGCATGTGTTCAAAGAGAAATCCCTGGCACAGAGATGGAGTGGACAGAGACATCACTATAGTCTCAAGCCATCTGCAGCAATTGTGTGTCAGGGTCCCATTACTATTACTGCTCATCATAAAACATATGGTTAGAGAAAGTCAGGGCAGGGAGATAAAAGTTCAACAGAAAAAGTCTGCAAGATTAATCCTTGAAGTCGAAAACTGGCACATCACCCAGTTCTGCTAATTACTAACCCTGTTAAGATGCTTAACTAAGACTACATGGAAATGCAAAGCAAATGGAGGCCTAGCTTTAGTCATCTGTTTTAAGTGAAAACAAACAAAAAATACACAAAGCACTTCTGAATCAAAGCTGTCACTGATGCTTTCACAGTGAGGGAAATCTCACTGAACCTGTAAACGGAATGTTAATGCTGCCATCCTCTCTTTCTTGCTTTTTGTTCTCTTTGCTCTTTTCACTCTTGTTGTCCAGCAGAAAATTTAGTCCCTGAATCAAAAATATACTCTTGCATTCACGAAAATGTTTGTTTATAGCCCAAAATGCACATTTAATTATCCTAATTAATTAATTATTTTCTGCTTCTATTATCAGGATGACAATTTAGAGTGACAAAATACCTTGTTGAAGTACTTCTGGGCATAGAAAGCAGTTCCAGAAGAACAGAGAACATCCCTCTAGGAATGTTAAACTATATAAATCATAAAAGTTTTCAGGGTTAACACTATAAACAGTCCTCTCACTTTTAACCCAATATGCAGAGATTCAAACACTTAAATTTATACAAAAACCTATGAATTTCAAATCTGCTGAATATCTGTTTTCCCTATTTATATCCAGTGCTAATCCTCTGAAAAAGAGTCTTTTTATAGTAAGTTCTTTAAACCAGAAGAAAGTGGAATATATCTTCCCAAACATCTGGAGGCAGATATAGTTGATGATGTACAGCAATCTAGTAACATTGTTGTTTAACACCATCAGGAAATTAATCTCCAAATAAACCATTCCTCTTCCCCCTGCCCCTTGCAGTAAGAGAGGAACAAACATGGAGACTATGGTTTGAGATAATTTACTGAAGGCAAAAAGCAATAGAATAAGTAACACACAGTAATCAGCAGCAATCTTAAAAACAAAAGTATACAAAAAAGAAGGTGCTTTACACACAAAAGGGGTGCACCACTTCAAGTTAGTTCTGTGTGTCTGCTGGGACAAAGACAAGGTGGCAGCTGTTCCTGCCCCCAGTGCCACATGACTCTCCACAAAGAGAAGATGGCGGCTGTTCCTGCCCCCAGTGCCACATGGCTCTCCACAAAGACAAGATGGAGGCTGTTACCGCCACCAGTGACACCAGGNATGGCTCTCCACAAAGACAAGATGGCGGCTGTTCCAGCAATCAGTGCCACATGACTCTCCACAAAGACAAGATGGCGGCTGTTCCTGCCCCCACTGCCACATGGCTCTCTGTCGGAGTCCAGGGAAGCCTGACAGCTTCTCCTGCTCCTCTGGTGGTTTCTTTATATCCCCAGAGCTCTTCAAAAGTGGCCTAGCCAGTGACCTAGGCTTTTGGAGAATCTCCCTCCACTTTTGGGAGAACCTGAATGCACCAGAGAGGTGAAGAGATTTTTGTTAAGTGTACCACAGAGAGTTTAGTTGTAGTTTTAGGATCTTGCTCTATGTATTATATAGAGACAAGATNGGCTCTCCACAAAGACAAGATGGTGGCTGTTCCTGCACCCAGAGCCACATGGCTCTCCACAAAGACAAGATAGCAGCCATTCCTGTACCCAGTGCTGCATGGCTCTCCATGGACAAAGACAAAACAGCAACTGTTCCCACAGATGGCTTTCACCCTCCCCAGGCCCAAGACACTGGAAAACCATGACAGACCAATCCCCAAAAGCTAGATCTTCCGTGTTGCACTGCACTGCTGATTCAGATGCTGGACTCAATTCCATGCAGCTGATACCAGCACTGCTCCTTCTGGCCACTCTGCCCTGCTGCACCATGTTCTGCTCTGGTTCCTTCAGCTCAGCTCCTTTCAGCTCAGCTCCGCTTGGCTCGGCTTGGCTCCTTTCAGCTCTCATGGGACTTGGCTGGGCTCAGGCTTATCTCCGCCATATGGTTCCACATGGCACTTCCCATACCCGTGCTGCTTTTCAGCACCACGTCTTGGAGCCATGACTTAGTGGAACGGGCAGGGGACAGGCAGAGGTGGCAGAGGGTGTGGTCCACAAGGCTGATCCCAACAACCTTCTGAGCCATGGAGAGAGGATGGCAAATTGATCCACTCCAGGATGCGCTCACCTTTTCTTCCCGCTGGGAGCATGCTGGCAGCAAAGATGTGGGTGTCATAGAACAGCAGCCTGGGCACACTCCCATGGCTCTCAATGCTGCAATCTCTGCAACCAGGGCATACATGAAGGGTAGGTACTCAGGTATCAAACACTTCTGCATGGGGCTGGTAGAAATGACAGGTACTAGGAGAGACCTGAGCCCTACTAGACTGACAGTGCTAGGCAAAGAAGAACACACTTGTTTCTCTGAAATGACATGGGTGAGTTCAGCTCCAGTTGTCCAGATATGAAAACAACACTGATTGTCAATGTTCTGCTGCGTTGCAGATACAGTCCACTCCAGAGGACAATTCATTGTGTTCTGTAACAGAGCTAAAAGAGGTGGAAAGAGTCACAGTGTAAGGCATTTCTTCAGAAAATTGGACCACTAATTTAGACTGAATAATTTCCATTCAGCCAACTAAAGATGCTGACATTAATGCTACTCAGGACTTGATTCAGTTTCCCTAACAAAAGTATTTCTTACTGTTTGAATAACCCCAAGGAATCTTGCATTGGTCACCACCTGTTTCTTCAGAAGGAGATGATCTTCCTCAGGCCTCATCTTCCACTCACATGCAGCAGTCTGGTATATCTCAGATTCTCACAAATGGCTCTGGTGCCTGTGTTTAAGCAGTCAAACCTTTTCACGTTTAATAGTAAAACAATGCTCACCATCAGTGTATACAGAATTATTCACCCAAGCACCTGAAGTCAGCATGATAAATGGAGACAGAACATATTGCAGGACTTTGAAAGGGTCTCATGCCCTGGGACTCCCAGGTCTAATCAGCTCTCACAGATCAGAAAATTATACGTGACATATTGACTACTATCCAAGGAGTCGGAAATCTAAGCAGACCCAGAATTCAGAAGTCATGGCTTCCAAACTTGTTAAAATATGCTTCACTATTTGACACGGACCAGGTGCACTATTCATTAAAGATGTATATGGAGGAGTTTTCTATTGATTTCAGCTATTGGCCTGACTATGAGCTATTCCTTCAAATATAAATACTTGTGTTGTACCTTCAAAGGTCCATGAGGCAGCCTGGGAAATGTTCCATGCTTTGTGATGATTTCTCTGTCTTTTTATTGTTTGCCTCTTGTTTTGGAGATCAATATTAGAGATTTGCCCTTATAAGAGTTAAGAGCCTGCTCTTAGTGATTGAATTATGCCATGATAATCTACCCCCTTGAGCTATTATAAAAACTGACTTAATAGTGTTGTCTTAATGGCATTTGAATATGATGCAGCTGTCTGAATCATATTGCTATAACAACCTTTTGATTGGCAGAAAAAAAATTCTAGTCATTCCTCTACTTTTCCAATACAGTGATGAAAAAACACCTCTGAAAAAATCCCACAAAAAATCCAAACCAAAAAAGGGAACAAAAATGCACAGAAAATTGAGGCTTCTGAAAACTTCTTTTTTCTTAAAAAAATTGAAGTATCCTTTCAACACCTTTTATTTTTTTCTTTCTTGAGAAAGTTTTTGAATGCAGTGGATTGGTATTGTTCAAAAATTTTCTTCTCCTAATCGAAAGAGGTCCACATCCAGGTCATTAGTTAGGAAAATCACCAAGTCATGATGAGAGCATGCATTCCCAAAGTAATATAAAACAAGCATGCATACCAAGCATATAAACTTGAAGGTACTTTTATCCAACAACTTCTGACTAGGAAAAATAAGCCAAATTGTAAACCTTGTACATGCTGAGCTGAGACAAACCTTCTGGAGATAGCTGCTCTTGTCCCTGAGGACAGTATCAAGGACATCTTCACGGCTAGAGTGAAAGATGCACACACAAACAGCCCAAGCACCCAATCACACTGCTGTCACAGCTCACACCCCTGAAATGGTTTGTCTCTGTGTTTTTAGCCTGTTCAAATTAAATCACACATTACAGCATACTCCAAGAGGCTGGCTGGCTGTCAGCACTCTGCAGAAAGCCCATGTGGTTAGGATGAGAGTGGCAGGTGTAATGTACCATCTGCACAACCATCTGGAGATTGCCCATCCTCAGAGTGCAGGAGTGACACCAGGGCCTCATTCTTCTACCACTGACATGAAAGGAAATTTCATAGACTCACAGGATCCTAGACCAGTTTGTGTTGGAAGGCACCTTAAAGATCATCTAGTTCCAACCCCCGCTAGACCTTGCACTAGATCACGTTGCTCAAAGCCCCACACAATCTGGCCTTGAACACTTCCAGGGATGGGCCATCCTCAGCTTCCCTGGGCAACATGTTCCAATCCCTCACCACCCTCTGAGTAAAGAATATCTTCCTAATGTCTGATAGAAATATGTTCTCTTTCAGTTTAAAGACATTCCTCCTTGTCCTGTCGCCACAGGGAATGAGGCCTACAGCTATGAGACACGATGTGAGATATGTGGTAGAGAGATTTCCATTAATATGGTGTTCTGAGGGGCTGATTGGTTACACACTTCTGTTCCATCCTCATGCAAGACCTACAGTCTTCATAATCACGTCTCTCTCTGTAATTCTCAATATCTCTCATTTACATATAAAATGATTGCCTCCCCCATTTATGACAGCAGCAACAGGTTACCTGACTGCAGTCTTACCTCCACCTCTCCCAAAAGTATTAAATGACACTTGAAATCCTCCATGGCAGAGGATGAAAATACAACCACCTTGCAGACAATTTGATGGGCTTGCTTCTCTCTCTTCCCCAAAGAAGGGATGTCTCTTTGGTAAGATTTATGCCTCCAGCTCCATCAGAGTGTACCTGGAAATAGTTGTACACAGCACTATACACACACATTTTCTAGGTCTAGTGCATTTATCACTGGCAATCACAAAAATCTGTAGCCTGTTTCTTCTGGATACCACAGTATTTGTCAATCTGTGATCACAAAGGTTCTTAAAGAACTGTCTATTAGTTATATTGGCAAATCAGTAAATCACACTATTCATGAATCTGGGATCCTGAATGTGACCAGAATTATAGCGTACCCCACACTATTGATATATCTGATATCTAACTGAATATGGCCAGACTGAACTGGTTATACTCAGAAATTGAACTGAGCTGCACCCAGTCCCTTTGCTCTGTGAGGACAAGCTAGAAAGCAATAGGGTTTATTTTCTGCCAAATTTCTATACCTTTAATGCAACACATGCTCTGGTAAAAAGGTCCTCTCAAGCCTTCTTATAACACCTATTAGGTCCTGGAAGACTGCTATAAGCTCTCCCCAAGGCCTTTTCTTCTCTAGACTGAACAACAGAAGCTCCCCCAGCCTTCTTCATAGAACAGGTACTCCAGCCTTCTGATCACCTTGGTCACCTTTCTCTGGACTCACTCTAATATGTCCACATAGTTCTTATGCTAGGGGTTGCAGAGCTGAGCATAGAACTTCAGGTGGACTCTCACCAGTGGGGTGGGAGAATCCCCTCCCTCAGCCTGCTAGCCATTCCCCTTTGATGCAGCCCAGGACATGGTTGGCTTTGTGGGCTGCAAGCTCACACTGCTGAGTCATGTTGAGATTCTTGTTAACCAACTCCTCCAAGTCCTCTTTAGGACTGCTCTCAAGCCATTCTCCACCCAGCCTGTATTTTTGCTTGGGATTGCTCTGACCCATGTGCAGGACCTTGAACTCGGCCTTATTGAACTTAATGAGTTTTTTATAGGCCTACTTTTCATACCTGTCCAGGTCCCTCTGGATAGCATCCCTTCCCTCCAATATCTCAACCACACCACACAGCTTGGTGTCAATGGAAAACTTGCTGGGAATACACTTGATCCTACTGTCTGTGTCACCGACAAGATGTTAAAAAGCGCCAGTCCCAGTATTGACCCCTGAGGAAGGTCAGTTGTCACTGGTGTCTGCTTGGATATCAAGCCCTTGACCACAATTCTGGAATGTGATCATCCTGCCAATTCATTATCTATTGTGTGGCCCATCCATCAAAGCCATCCCACTTCAGTTTAGAGGGAAGGATGTCATGAAGGACAGTGTCAAATCTTCAAATATTTTATCAAACTCACTGTTCACTTCTCCTTCATGAAGGTTTCATTAATGGCAACAGAATCAGGTTCCTGATGTAGGCTAGAGAGGAAGATGCTCAGCACATGGATGATTTTTTACTTTTTCCTGCTGGAGGCTACAGTGTAGCAGCAAAGAAATAAAAGCCAGCTGACAAAAGAACTTACCAAGCCTATTAATAAATATGCAGTATAACCAGGCAAGGTGTCTTAAAAATACACCTACAGTGTAAAGCATATCTACGTAGTAGTGCCTTATTTCTAGAAATCCTTTTTCTGTGAAGGCAGTTTCCAGAATATCATCTTTCATTGGAGCCCAAACTTCTTTGTTTGTATTCTGGTCTATCTTTGATGGGCAATAACTAATATGGGATCACATGACACAGTGATCTTAAAAACAAGGAGACTTTAACAGAAAAGAAGTCTGTTCAAACAAGAATAGCAGTATTTTAGGAACATGGTTTTATTTCCTGTCTATTATATAATTAACCTAGAACTCCTTTCTTCTCTATTCAGATCCTTTTTAAATTTTTCTGTGACACCAGTAGAGGGAAAAAATATAATTTAAAAAATCTTGCTTACAAAACCAATAAAAGTAGTAATAAATCCAAACGTTCTGATTCCATTTGTTTTTCCATGCCATGTGTCTTTTCAATGAATTTACCTTATGCAGTGATGCTGCCTCTATGGCACAAATGTGCAGACCGTTCCTGGCTATGCCTGTAGAATCTAGGTGACTTAAAGCATTCAACCAAGCAATTAATAAATTTTTTTATATAACCAGGAAAGTACACCTCCCAGGAAACTGTATATAGAGTAAGACCATATTTCCATAAATACCTTGCCCTGAAGGTAATTCCCAGAATGTATCTTTAATCAGATCCAAAAAAACACCAAAATACCTCTTTTTCCTTTATTCTGTGGTTGTGGCAGGTGCATCCCACGGGGCATTCCAGAGACTCACTAAAATTTAAAGTGATAGGCATGTTTGTCTTCAAGTTAAAGCAAACACTTCTACTTCCTCTTTGCTCAACCAATAGAGTGTGGCATTTTCAGATGGCTGTTCGCCCCACCTCTCAGGAGTGGTCTGTCACAGGATGAATTCACAAGAAAGGTTCTCTCATTGCACCCACAAGTGACTTCAAAGGAATAAGAGATAACCAGTTAAGGGCAGGTGCCTTATATCTGGATACATTAACCTCAATAACATGATTCTCTAGTGATTAGTCAAAATACTTTTTTTCTAGGGAACTCCGTAATTACTTTCAAGTTTCCTCATTTTAAGTATAGAGAGGGAAGTGATTTTTCACCCATCTAATACATATGTCAGAGAGTAAACATACAATTGATGCAATCTTCCTCCTCCAGACTGATATTCAAAGCCATTCTCAATTTTCTGAACCACTTAGTTGTATCAAATAGCTTTCCAGATCTCTTTATACTCACTACAATTCATCCAGAACTACTTCTGCACATGGGACCAGTCTCCCAATTTCAAAGAACATTGAGTATTCCTCCAATAACCTAGAATATTCTTTTCTCCCTTAGTTAGCTGCTCCATTGTCTCACAAAATATTTTAAAACCCGAAACTATGGACGCTAATTCCCAATTTAAAGGCACTTTATTGATTGTAAAGACCTTGGCAAATGACAACTACAAAATCCTTCTTACCTGTGCTGATCCGTATTTCCAAATCTGAATTCTGGCTGCTTTATTCCACGTTTAGCTACAGGGGCAAAAAAAAAGGCTTTTTTATCATTATAACTGCAACTACATTAGGGGTTTTTGTGCCCTGGCCAAAGATCACACCTCATCACATGGCTGTTTCTAATAGCTATACAAGTAGGAGGTTGCAATGCAGGCACATACATGAAGAGGCAAAGGATAACAGAAAGATGTTTTACTAAAAAGACCAAATGTTAAGAGGGTGAGCATCCTCAGTTCCCATTAGAAAGTGACCTGGCCAATTTATACAATGCATCTCTGTTTCAGAGAAGTGTATGTGCTTAACTTAAATATGTGGTTAAATCCCACCGAAAACAAAGAGTTAAAAAGATACTTAAATAAATTATTGCAGGAAGACTGGATCACTCATGTACTTAAAGGCCTTATTGTATCAGAACTTTTGACTACCACAGAATGCCCAATTTCATCTGTTGCATATCTGGTTCCAACATTAAAACTGTCTGGCTAAATTTTCACACAGGGTAACACAGCATATTAAAACTTCGTCCAGAGGGTAGGCTACACTAATTTTGCTTTAAAGGCCACTTCTTTCCTCCAAAAGTTTTATCACAATAGCTTATGATACTGACTCCAGGATATTAAAACCTATAAATTTCCTGTCTGGTTAGATGAAAACCACCACAAACACACACACACGCTAATTGGTTTATCCATATGCAAATGTTACAGTTAGGGATTATGATTCTGGAAAGTTAACAGCTTAATCAGTATATTGGAAGGCTAAAGACATGTCCCACCAGTTTTCCCAAAAATGCATTTTGGTGATATTAGAATTTTATTACTAGACTGATAAATATACTTTATCCTCTGATCTCATATGAAACTTTAAGAGGGGGGGAAGTACAGGAGTAGGAGAATGAATATAATTTTTTTAATACACGGGAATAATCAGGGACTGTGCCATGGCTCTCCTGGAAATAAATTGTATTTGTTCCTTTTCCCACTTTTGGAATTTCCAGGTGCCTGTCTGTTTTTAACATCTTTTTCAGCCTCAATAAATTTTTTGAAACAAGACTCTGTCATACACCAGTGAGTCACAGCTGAAAAATAAAAGTAATCCCTCAGTGGGATAAATCCACTCAAACTGGAGAACAGGAAAAAAATGTATTGTTTCTTAAAATTGATGGTGATACACTTTAATAGTTTTTTTTTCCAACCTTGTTTTGTTATGAAAGCGTCAAAGAATGTTCACTGAATGCTTTATAAGAAAAACAACCCTTTCCTAAGGCTATACAAACAGTGCTTAAAAAAAAAACAACTTTCCTAACACTGATTAAAAGAATCTGTGAACTCAGGGGAATCATTAGTTGAGATCAAGATCTCAGGCTCCATTTACACCTTAGGAAGTATAAATTATTTGTTGTGCTGATTGTCTGAGCCACCTCCTGACCAGGACAGACAGGCAAGGTCAGACAGAAATGGTGCCATCTGCTTAAGGAGGCAAACACAGGGCTCAGGCATGAACATCTATTGTACTTTTTTTTTCCTATTCATGTTAGTTCCTTGCAGTCCCTCGGAATATCTGAATGAACATCTCTTCATATGAACTCCCACTATTGTATTTTTGTTTGCATTTACTGGACATTTGAGAAGACAGAATGTGAACCAAAGAGATAGCCATGACCATTTCATCTTTGAAAACCTGGTGTAGAACTTTTTGGACTGAAGAGACTCAATGACAAAAGGGACTCGAGAATTTGTCTGAGGAGAATTTTGAGGAACTCCTGTTCTGCAAAAACGCCAGGTAGTCTGGACCTTGGCATACAGCACAGTCCCTCTGATAACCAAGGGTGGCATGATTATGTGCTCAATACTCTGATTAGCTTAAATGGAAAACCTGTTTCAGCAACGTTGGCAGCATTGTGTCATGGCTTAACCCCAGACAGCAATGGAGCACTACAAAGCCACTCACTCGCTTCCCCCCTGCCCATCCCAGTGCCAGAGGGGAGAGAATTGAAAGGTTAAAATGAGAAAATTCATTGGAATGAGATAAAAACTGTTTAAAGGATAAGGCAAAAGCCACACACACAAGCAGAGCATAATGAAGAACTCATTTCCCATTTTCTGTGGGCAGGCAGGTCTTCAGACATCTTTAAGACAGCAGAGCTTCAGTGAACTCTTTGATAGGAGTAACACCATCACTCTGAATGTCCCCCCTTCGTTCTTCTCTTCACTTTATATACTGAGCACAATGCCATATGGTATGAAAAATCCCTTGGATCAGCTGGAGTCAGCTGTCCCAGCTGTGTCCCCTCCCAACTCCTTGTGCGCCCCCACCCTCCTTGCTGGGGAGGGGCGAGGAGCAGGAAAGGCCCTGGCTCTGTGCAAGCACTGCTAAGCAGAAGCTGAAGCATCCCTGTGTTATCAACACTGTTTCCAGCACAAATTAAAAACACAGATCTGCACCAGCTACTACGAAGGACATTAACACTAGCCCAGCCAAAACCAGCACGGGTCAACTTTTAGGACTGGATTTAATCAGTAGTAATTTATTGTCAAACCAGAGATAGTTTGATGATTTGTATTGCAGACTTGAGCCTGTGGAAACCTGACGTGAGTGTCTCTTTTCTCCTGTACTTCTACTCTTTCTTACCATTGTTTGCAGATGGGTTTTTTTAGCATATTATCCATAGGTAACAGTAAGCTGGTCATTTTCATACCTGCTCTTCTGTTTTATTAATTGTAAATTCTAGGTCTTATTCTTTGTTTCATCCCTCAGTGCCCCGCACATATTTAGCTGCTCCAGTACTTTCTAGAGTTGCTCCGTCTGTTGCAATATTGCACCAGCTTACCATTCTTTTCCTAATCTAGGAAAAAAAAAATTTAAATATAGTTATTTTAGAAAAGAGTAATTTCTCTACGTTCTCAATATACCTCAACAGATTGTTAAGGAATCACTGTCCAAAACACATGAAGTAACACAGTGAGTAGTAACATATACTATGTGAAAGTACAGAATCTCCTACTGTACACCCTGTGTAGCCTTGCTAAGATAGAGTTTTACAAAACACTGAATTTTAAACAAAAAATAGTATATTATGTGTCTTCATAGTAATTTATTATAAAATAAAGGATATATTTTCATAACAGTACTCCCAACAAGAATTGAATACAATAAAACTCAACAGGATAATTAGTTTTAAGACTTATATAATAACAATATTTTGTATCTTTCATAAAAATATCGTAACCTGTTAAGAAACACCCAGTCACTCTAGATGTCTTCTTGTCTCTCTCTTCAATTATGTAGTAATTACTACATAATAAACCCATTCCAGCTGGAGGTCCTAATGTAACTCTCTCCTTAATGAGGCCTGAAAATTCAGCTTCACTGGGTCAGATACATTTATTTACTTTTTTGAAGATGCTAAAATGCTTTTGTCAGAAACCTTTTGCTTGAGTACAGCAAAATTTACATTCTTGGTATTTATGACATATATTGAAGCCCAGATTGAGAAGATATTTGAATTCTCATCTTGTAAGCAATTAATCTCATGTAACACTAAAGATGAGATTCAACAGTGGGTATACACAATTGCCTTCAGATGTCTAAATCCTTTTATTCTACATGTAAACTGCAACTGCCATCAATATAGACACTTGATCGAAGAGATCAATCACTTTCTAGACTCCATTGACTGTATTGACAAGACATGCAAAACAACAGCCTACACATATGTTTGTAGCATTATTTAACTCTCCAGAGAGACTTACCAACATCTGTAAAATGCTGGCAGCTATGACACAAGATCCATTTGTCATTGAGGAGTAAAACACAAGGGCCAGCTGATACCCTTAGATATTCTATGCCTATGTGCGAGCAACTGAAAACTTCCACTGACCATAGTCACTGGAGAGTTTAGACAACTGTACATCCCTCCATATGGAACATTTGAGTTTAGGTTTCTTAATCTCATGCTGAAAGCCAACTTTTTTTTCTCCAACTCAGAATGAGATGTCCAGAACTGGTATTTTGCTTTGCTCAGATTGCTACCCATCATGATACAGAGGTAGGGGCGTGGCTGAGGCTGAGGTCACGTTATAACTAAGGGCTTGCATTAGGCATTCAAGCTTACTCTTGCAAAATATCAGTAATATATCCTGACTTTCTCCAGATCTTTTTATTCTGACCTCAGTATTGAACTGCTCAGTGCTGTTCTGGTCATAGCAAAGCATAAGAAAAGCTACAGATGATTTTAGACTTCTCTTCAGCATAAGAAAAATTAACTTTGCAGCCTTAAGGATAAAGGCAAAATATTTAATATGCATCTCTTCCTGCTTCCCTCCCCTCCTACTTCTCTACTCCTACAGTAGGAAGAGCAAGCCCAAGAAGGCACTGGTGTACTGGGTATGCAGATGGCAGAGCCATCAACATCTTTTATCTCAGCTGGGAGGCTCAGTTTGTCTTTCAGCCTTCAGAGGCTATATCGTGTGAAGGTGCTACCAATTTAACTGTTACACATTATCTTCTTCCCTACACAAAAATCTGGAAGAGTGATAGGCATTGTTCTGTGCACAAGTAGCACTGCTCACTCTTCTAAATCTTCCTTGTGAACCTCCTTATAGCCCTCTAAAAATGTTGGTTTTGCTCTCTTTAAAAAATCTTATTATTTTTTGCATATATTTTGCAAAAATATTAGCTAAGGATGAAGGGGATGGAATCTTTTATCTATTCAAATACCAGCCCTTTAAGTGAAATATGAATAACTTATGTCTCTGTTTAACCCTTGTCTCTTTACTCAGAAATGTTTTCAAAGAACATGCGTTCTTCTGAAGCAGTTTCTCACTTTGAACTCAAGCCTATTCTTTATCCTATTAAACATTTCTGAAATGGTGCTTAATCCTTTGACTCTTATCAAAATTTCCAGCATGTTTTCTACGGACAAATCACACAAGCTTGGGAGCTTTTCAACATCTGGAGCTAATCTTACAGATATCTGATGTCTGGAGTCTGTCTGAAGCATGGACGCAAAAACATGTTCCCTGATGCAGAATCTGTTTGACCCTTTGGATTGTCTGCTCTGTATCCTTGGTCTTCAGCACAGTGCTTTAAATATAGCAGGTGCACTACAGCTCCTATAAAACAAAGCCGAGCCTCAGTCTAAGGGAAAGGAAAAACATTAAGGATAGCAGGTCTGGGCATTATATGCTTTGTCCTGGGAAGTGATTTTAGCACATGTTATTATCAATTTAATATTGAGCATGACCCACCAAGGAACTGTGAAAATCCCAACTGTATTAAAGGGGAAGCACTATGTAGGGACCATATATCATTTTGGCCTGTTCAAGATTTGCATGGGACTGCAGTGTATCAAAATTCAATGAGTTGTTCTCCCAAGGTGTTGTCTGACAAATACAAAGTTGACATTCTGAAAACTCGCTACATTCATAACACTTTTTTCATCATGATTATTAACATTGCAGTGTACTTAGAATGCTCTGTGGGTTATTATTATCTGTATTAGTTGTACATCAGAATCAGGCCTTCAGAAAATCCATTCTGCCACTTCAAGAACTACTCAGTTTTAGTCTAAAAGTTCTTCCCTTTTAAGATAAAAGATTGATTTCAGCATTCAGCTCAGTGTTGCCTTGAGAATAGCTTACTATGACTTTGGAAATCCCATCCTTTGATTACTTTACTGTATGTTTTTTATTTATAAGATACTGATTCAAATAAGGTTGAACAACAACCCTTTGTACTGAAGAAATGTGAACACAAAGATATTCTCTTACCTGAGGGATTTGGACATCCAATGTAAAAGAGCAGAGAGGAGATGGATACAAGTAGACTGAAAAGGCAGATAACTGAACAGGATTTCTTATCTTCCTGTCCAAGTCCTTACTATACAACACTGCAATTCTTCCAAATAAAAAGCTTATAACATCTTTGCTTAATCTTACTTTAATTAATTCTCATAATTTTAAGCTAGGATCAATAAACAATCAATTTTTATTATGTTTCATTTATGATATTTTAGGATTCTGAAAAACTTATTTCATCCTCCTGTTCTTGTTATAACCTTTTGCACCAGACTACTCGCACTGGTCAGCTTTATTTTCATATTTATTAGATAACTAATGTTTATTAACAGCATCGTTTTTCTCTGAAAGGTCTCTATCTCCTTCACTACCTTATCCCATTTCATTGTATTGGGTTATATTTGGTTTGCATAGCAAGGTTTTGGTAGCACAGGAGCTAGAGTGGGGGCTTCTGTAAGAAGCTCCTGACAGCTTCCCACATCAACAGAGCCAATGCCAGCCAGCTCCAAGATGGACCTGCTTCTGGACAAGTCCAAGCCCATCAGTGATGTTGTGCTGCCCCTGGGATAAAGTATATAAGAAGCTGCAGTCAGCATGTATATGTGACAGGAACATCCCTGCAGACCCCAGGGTCAGTGCAGAAGGAGGGGCAGGAGCTGCTCCAAGGCACCAAAGCTGAGATTCCCCTGCAGGCCCTGGTGCAGCCCATGGTGAGGCAGCTGTGCCCCTGCAGCCCATGGAGGTCCATGGTGGAGCAGAGATCCACCTGCATCTCCTGGAGGATCCCAGCCAGAGCAGGGGAATGTCTGAAGGAGGTTGTGACACCTCTGAAAACCCACTCTGGAGCAGGCTCCTGGCACCTGCAGCCTCATGGAGAGAGGAACACATGCTGGAACAGGTTTGCTGGCAGGCAGGACTTGTGACCTCCCTGAGGGACCCATGCTGGAGCAGCCAGTTCCTGAATGACAGCAACCTGTGGGAGGGTCCCATGCTGGAACCGTTCATGCAGAATTGCAGCCCATGAGAAGGAGTAGGGTTGGAAAAGCTCATGGAGGACTGTCTGCTGTGGGAAGGACCCCACATTGGAAGAGGCAAAGAGAGTGAGGAGTCATCCCCCTGCAGAAGGAGCAACAGGGACATGTGATGAACTGGCCACAATCCTATTCCCTGTCCCCCTGCACCCTGGGAAGTTAACTCAGGAAAGAAAAAGGGGAGGGGGCTTGTGAGGGCAAAGGTGCTTTAAGGTTGAGTTTTACTTCTCCTTACTCTATTCTGATTTGAATGGTAATAAATTAATTTTCCCCATGTTGACTCTGTTTTGCCCATGATGGTAATTGGTGAGTGATCACTCCCTGTCCTTACCTCAACCCACAAGCCTTTCACTTTATTTTCTCTCCTTTGTCCAGTTGAGGAAAGGAGAGAAGCTTTAGTGGGCATCTGGCATTCAGCCAGGGACCTCCACATACAGCAATTATACCAAAGTTATTTTGTTTTTCCCTATGGCTATTTCATGGTTTATGTGTTCTTTTTCTTATAGGATAGTCTGGTGCATAACCTTGTTTATTTACCAAACAAGCTCCTACCTTTCAGCAGCTGCCAGATATCTATTAATTCCCAAGACCGAACAGTTAACTGTGCAGCATTGTATTGCACATAATAAGGGTAACAAGGACTTGAGTGACATGTTTCTAAAACAAACAAGCAAACAACCCTCTGAATGACTTACAGGAAAATTCATTATGCACAAAAAAATTTAGACTTATTTGGCCTTAGAACTGAGAAACTATCACCTTATGTGAATTTTCCATTTTTTTTTTTTATTCTGGATGAACAAAGAAAATAAAGAAAGCAGAGGAAACAAACTCCAATGAACGCAAATCCTTTAATTAGGAAACCAGCATCTCTGACTAACATCCAGACTTATGCAATAATATCCTGCTTAAGGAAAAAAAAATCATTACAAAGTTCAGTGTTAGCTTTTCCTCATGTACTTTTTTAGTGTTTGAGGAGAACATGACGTGTACATGGGGCCCAGAGGAGACACATGGCCAGGTGGTATGTAACAGCTCCCTAACAGCAGAACCAAAGTCTGTCCACCCTGTAGGACTGAGAGAAAACTGTGTGGACCTGAGCCAGTCCATGGCTGCTGACATGCAGGACAGGGTCCTTGTGCCTTTCTTATATAGCTTCATAGAGATTAGCCATGGCATTTCCAGTTCTCAGAGCTCCCTCCTCTCTCAACAGAGGGAAAACTCAATAAATGTCCAAAATCCAAAACAAGATTATTTTAATGATCTATTCTTGTAATGATCTCTTCCTGGTACCTTTGTAATGATCGCTTCATCCATCAAGATAAAAAATCAGTTTGTAGGTAGAAATAGTGAATAACTAAAAATTAGCCAGCTTGCTATTTCCTGCTTCTGTGGAAAGCTAAATTCTGATGGAGTCTGGTAACAAAACTGTGTTACAAGAAGCTCTTTTCACTTAGAAGTATTAACAATAGAAAAGAAGTCTGTAGATTTACTTTCTTTTTTAGTAACACATCTTAGGGATAAAATACCAGCAGTCCCTTAATCCCATTCATAACACAATTCTATCAATGTCCAAGTCATACACAGCTCTTTTAGCAAGGGATCCAGAATACAACTGATATAACAGTTCACATTACATCCTTTAGAGCATTCAAAATTACTACACATTTTCTGTCTCATTATGTTTCTACCTCTCTTTCCATATAAGTAAGTTGTCCATAAACCCATAATATCATACTCTCCCAGAGTGCATGCCTGCTGTTATTATATCAATTCTACAAAGCTCCTAGTATTTGCATATGCAAATTGCAGCCATGATGATATTTTTTGTTGATGGACATAATCCTGCTGTTAATATCCACAGAAGTCTTGATATATATCTGTTTTATCTATTGCCTCCAGTATACCATAAGTCTCCAGCCATATTCATTAGATTCAATTAGTGACATTCTGCCCTGTGAGAATCTGTCAATAGAAAATAGGCACATTAGTGCTCAGAAAATTGTCAAAATAAACACATTTTAAAAAGCATTAGATAACTGAAACCACAGTAGACTAAAATCCATCAGTACCCAAGTACTTTACAGATCATTCTACAAAATTCAATAGAAATACATAAGCATAGATAAATAAATACAATTCAAATAAATAAAACATTTAAAAAGTAGAAAATAAGAGAGAAATGTGGCAGGTCCTAACAGTGTCATTTAATCCATTACTCTACTTTAAAACCAGAGTGCTGACCCTTAAAATTACATTGGATGGGTTTCAGTTAATTTCTGGTTGAAAGCAGTTAACATTTTTGCTAGCGCTTGTTTATTTGTAGTTAACATTTCTAGATGATTTCAGAATTTTTATCCTTCCCTGTCTCTATTCCTTTCAATATTTCCATTTTTCTAATTTTAACAGATCCACATTTGCCATTCCAATTTCTCTGTCCAAAGTTTTCAGCCTCTGATTGATTTTAAAGAGTGAACTTTTATCATTATTGATTACTTGGTTCAAAATTCTGTTAAGGAATGGTGAAGTATTTCCACCTTTATCCTGGTTTCTTTCAGGCTGTTTTTCTAATTATTAACTTGAATTTTAGTGTTGTTCTGCGTCATACTTAGAGTTCCTGTAAGTATGATGACATCTATGGATTTATTAAGAATGCTCTTGATTTGATTATGTAATTAATGTAATTAAAATTCATAGTGAAAAGAACTGTGCTTCAAGATGGATGGGGAACAAGTGATAACTTTACCTGGTTATGTGCCACTCTACACTCTTCCCCAACTGTAATTTTACTTTTGATAGGTCTTCCTAGTTTGCTTTCAGGAATGCAGTATAAGGCAATATAAAAAGCCATTGTGAAAACAAAAATGTGACTATTATTTCTTCTTTGCCTATATCACCCATTATTCCTTAATAAAATAAAATTAGACAGATTTGAAAAGATATCTCCTTGGCAAATTCATCTGTGCTGCTACTCTCCTCCTGGTTATCTTCCAAGTGCTGTCTAGCTGTTCGTTTTAGAATTTTTCTAAGATTTGAAGTTGACTTGTCTATAAATTCACACTTTATTTTTTCCCCCATTTGTACAGGTATAAGTTAATATTACTCCTTTCCAATCCAGCAATACCTTTTATGTTCTCCACAAGTTCTCAAAGAAAACTACTACTGTATGAGCTTTGGCCCACACAGAGGTCGGGATCAGAAGGCTCAGATCAAAACCTGAAAATATCAAAATATGGTCAAACAAGATCTGTTTCTCTTCTAGGCTGAGCTTCTAATACATTTTCCCATTGTCATATGTAAGCTTTATAATGAACAGTGAAAAAAACATCCTTTACTCCATCAATTTGATCATACCATTTAGAGATAGCTATCCCTTTACACTGAATAAATGTTCAACACTTTTCTTTGAGTCTTCTGTTGTTAACAGCACAATCAATGAATGATTTCTTATTACCTCCAGTTTCTCTTTCTAGCTACAGTTCATTCTGTATTGTCAATGCTGATTTTGTTCCTAACTCTTCCTGGTGATCTATATGTGTGCATAGCAGGCTGTGCTTGTCTCTCCTTTATCTACACTATTTTTAGAGTGAATAAATACATCATAATTTAGCCAAAAGTCTTCCATATCTTTGTCATGGTTTGACAGGATGCCAGGCACCCACGAGAGTCACTTGCTCACCCTCCCCTGCAACAGCTGGGCAGAAGAGACAGAGGAAAAAAAAAATTAAGGAAGGCTTCATTAGTTTAGATAAGGACTGGGAGAAAACACTTCAAGGGCAAAACAGACTTCACTTAAAGTTACAAAGTGAATTTGCTGCTAACAGAATCAGAGGAGGATAATAAGAAATAAAATAAGCCCTTAAAAACACCTTTTCCCTCCAGCCCCTCCCTCCTTCCCACCGACAGCACAGGGAGACAGGGCATGGGGGTTTGGTCAGTTCATCACTGAGATCCTCTCTCGCTGCTCTGGGAGAGAAGTCTCCCCCTGGGAGGCCATGGGGTCCCTCCCACAGGAGACAGTTCTCCGTGAGCTTCCCCGGCATGGGGCCACTCTCACGAGCAGCAGCCAAACCGCACCTGCTGCAGGGTGAGCTCCTCACACGGGCACACAGCCCTCCCAAAACTGCTGCAGCATGAGCCCCTGCCACGGGCACACAGCCCTCCCAAAACTGCAGCGCCATGGGTCTCTCTTTCCATGGGGTACAGTCCTCCAAGGACAGGCTGCTCCAGCCTGGGAGTAGGGTCCTCTCTCTCCACTAAGTCTCCCACTGGATCACAGCCTCCTCCAGGCATCCACCCACTCTGGCACAGGCACCTCCACATGGGCTGTGGCTGGATCTCTGCATCATCCCCCGTGGATCCCCATGGGCTGTGGGTGGATCTCTGCATCCCCTGTGGATCCCCATGGGCTGCAGGGGCACAGCTGCTTCACCATGGTCTGCACCATGGCCTGCAGAAGAACCTCAGCTCCAGTGCCTGGAGCTCCTCCTCCCCCTCCTTCTTCAATGACCTTAGTGTTTCCATGTTTTTTTCCCTCACATGTTCCCACCTCCTCCTCCTCTTCTCTGACTAGAAGCAAACACTTGTGACTCTGTTTTGATTTTCTTCTTAAATATGTCATCACAGAGGTGTTACCAACCTCTCTCATTGGCCCAGTTTTGGCCAGCAGCATGTCCATCTTCAGAGCAATTAGAGATTGGCTCTGCTGGACATGGTGGAAACTTGCAGGAGGTTCTCACAGGAGCCACTTCTGTGATGCCCCTGCTACCAAAAATCAGGCTGAGCAAAACCAACACAATCTTTATCTTCACTGAAATACTGTGTGATTTCTTGGTAAACTATGATTTTATTTTATAATTTTTATGAGATCTTCCATACCAAATTTATGTATATCTGTAAAAATATCCTGGGTTTAGAAGTTATTATTGGCACACAGAGAGAAAAACTGAGAAAAAGAGAGCAAACTGTAGGAACCTCACTGGGAGTATCCTTGAGAGATCCCTCTGCTTGCACTAAAGCCCATTTGCAGATAAGAATACAGTCCTAACCTACCTATCCATCTGAGTCAAGTCTATACAGTTCCAGGGATTCCTGCTGCTGCACTAACTACTTTGGAGCTGCAGCTCCCCAAAGCACTTGGCATCAACAAATGAAAACAGCTACAGCCTGCTGAAAACAGCATGTTCGGTTTTGCATTCAGTGTGTAAACTGTAAGCTGGTTTCAACCATATTTTGTTACCCTTTGAAATGTTTCCTCAATAGTAGGTTGCACCATCTGTTGCACTGTTTGCCTGCATGTTTTGCTTGTTAAAGTGCTCCCCCAGCAGCACACAAAAGAGGAAGAGCAGTGGTGATGCCTTTCAGAAAGATGTCCCTGTCCTCCGCCTACCTCCTCCAACAGCAGTGTTGCACTGCACACAACAGATGCTTCCCTAGTCCTACCTCATGCTTATTTATTTTAGGACCTAAGCCAAAGTCCACTATAAAACCTATGAGACTTCAAAATTTGGCAATATTATTCTTTGTGAAGCTCATAGGTATGTTTATGTGCTAAGGACAGAGAGCCCCACATGCCAAAGCAAAATATTAAGATTAATCTTCTCAAGATTCACCAGCAGTGTGAGCTCTGACACAGCTAATCCAGAGCACCCTTTTAAACATGAAAGAAACATTTATTAGAAGTCAATAAACCTGATTTTTCTTGTTTGCCTACTGGCAAACAATACCTAAATGGTCCTAGTATGAACTCTGTCTCCTGGTTAAGTGTCGGCATGTTATCGTGACAGGAAGAATACTATGTCTTGGTTCACATAATGAAGCAAGGCTTTCCTTTCCTTCAGTTGCCTTTCATTCTTAGTATCTAAGCAGCAGGGAAAAGACTTAACAGTGCTTTTTTTCTTTTCCTTCTTTCCTGGTGTGTTTATTAAACCAGAGCAAGTAACATACAATGACTTTACATGAAATATTCTCTGAAACATGTTGACAAAACCTTGCGCTATTCTATATAATCCCAAATTATTCTCTTCATGAACTGGATGAACAATGGGAGGAAAGGGAAACCCAGTGAATAATGCATACAAATAAGACTACAGAATGCTCTGAGTAAATTATGCAACCCAAATATACTCAGCCAGTTCTGCTCTGAATAACATGACATAGTTTTCTCATCACTTTAAGCCACCTCAGCAACAGGGACCAGTGAGGAGCTGAGCTCACTGAATGGGAAAGGTTTTCCAGGATGAAAATCTGCCTTGAGCTATCCCAGCTCATAGCAAGGAACTCCATCCTGCAGGAATATGAGACCCAAATATCCCTTCCAGAGAAATGAACAATTTTCTTGTGCCATATTCTGCTCACGGGTCCTAACCACCACACATGGCCATAGGATTGGTGTGATACATTAATATGATTCTCCCATTTCTCACTACAGCTGCTATTTTAGGAAAGTTTTTACAGATCCTTGCTTTATCTTGAATTCCCATACAAAAGTTTGTCATATAGACAAACATAAATAATTACCTACTATTCAGTCTTGATAGCAAGTAAATTTAAAAAACTCAGCAAGGTCACCAGAGTTGAGCTTGATGACAACATCTAAAATATTTCCTGTGGAACAGAGTGGCATCTGGTAGATGAAGGAGAGATGGCCATATATAACTAGCCACTCTGGGCTTTCTTTGTAACAAGCAAAGAAAATCAGGTATCTCTAGAGTGAAATTAGCCTTGTTCTGGGTAGGAATTTGAAACAAATCAGATGAATCACACTCTAAAAGGCCTGTTACTATCTATTGGCTGAAAATGGAAGCTCAGATGACTTGTCTCTGTTGCAGAGGCTAAACGTGTGTACTTAACCTGGAGTGAGTTCAATCCCACCCACAACCCTGGCTGCACACAGAGGCAGGTGCAGGTTCCATAACAGAGCTATGTCATACAGTGTGGGAGCACACCAGCTGGTACTAATGATCCCTGAGCTTCCCTGGGAAATGTGTCCCAATATTTCTGTGTGCATTACAGTGAACCAGACACCAAAAGAAGATCTGGCCCCTTGGAGTTTATTTCCTCCTCTACAATCTTTTCCAGGTGGCTGAGCCCCGATCAAATATTTATAGAACTAAATATTTCTCTTCTCTGTGGGAGGGAAACAGTAAAAGTACAGATCCTAATTTGTTTTTGCAGAGGGCTGGAAATAACAACAAACAGGTCATTAAAACTAATCCTCTTTTTCGTTGTTTTTTTATTTTTTTTTATTTTTTTCATTCCTTGCAGATGCGAATAAACTTTCCAAGGACAAATCTGAAGCCATAATTTTCTTTCTCATAAGAATATTAACAGGTGAGTATGTTTGTTTCAGGAAATCTGCACAGCCTTTTCTACCAGAAACACTTCTTGGTTTTTTATCCATAGAATTTGGCAGATCCCAGGTGTCCTTATCAGTGAGCATGCCCTCACATGGTAAGATCTACACAAAGCCAGACACAAAACAAAGGCCTTCATTTAAATGTGTCAATGTTCTAAGGCAAGAGACAAAACCTGACAACTTCTCTTCAGAAAGTGAAGCTATTTGAGATCCACATCTGTAATAATACATTGTAGTTGCAGGTATTTTAATCAGTGAAATTTTATTAGGAGGAACAGGATACAGGAACTCGTGGACACAGGAACTCGTTTTAATTAAAGTGCTAACACTTTTTCAGGTATGTTTTTGTTCTATGTCAAAGGAGTTAACCAAAAGTAATTTTTGGACACGGTTCAGGTGGAGAATTGTATGTTTGCACCTTGTTTTGAAGAACAGTATACATGGTGCAGATGTGGGCTGTTGCACATCAGTATCAAAATTCGGTCCTAGGTATACGTAATAGAAATTATATAGTCTTATATGTACTCTTCCTCAATGCATTGACTAACTGAAATACAGTTTCTTTTTAATTCGCAAGAGGTGAAGAGCCTCAGCTATGGTTAGCATAGCAAATTTCTTTCTCTTTAAGCAACTGCCTGTATTACAAAGCCACTCAAAAAAATCCCCAGCTTTCAAAGTGACAAGGAGATGAGACACAGACATGTTGAAGCCTGGTTTGCCAACTGCAGTCCCTCCTGTTACATGCCATTTCCTCAGCAATGTGGCTTTCCTCAAGATGCAGCACTACAGATCTTCATCACTACAACATTAGTCAAAAAAATCCTTTGAGGAATATTTTGATTCTCAGAAACCTGCAATTCACTTTTTTCTAGCAGTTCAACATAAGAAAAAAGCGATTTAATAATTTTTGGGATAAGGTGTGTTTTTTCTTCTTACTTGCTCGGGGTTTTTTCAGCACAGGCAGCCAAGGAACTTGACATAAATCTAAGAAGCCTGCTCCTACCAGCATATGAGGACAAAGGGCTATATTGTGACTATCTTCCCTAGTAGTCCCAATTTAGTCATCCATACTGTCATATCTTCAAGGTGATGGAGCAATTCAGTTCACTGCCACCTACCACTGCCAGACACTTTAAAAAAATTCTGTGAAAAGATATTATAACAATATGTAAATTAGATAGAAAACAGTGCTGTTTTCTCATAACATCTAGAGTATGTTGTACATTTTCTAGGTCTCTAACTGGAAGTTTGGGACTTTAGGAAAGTGGATTATATTGAAAATATTCTGTGGCATTCAGAGGAAAGAGAAATAAAAAGAAAGCTGAAGTGTGAGTTAAGTGTAGGCAGGACCTAACTCTTATGTATTCATTCTTTCTACTCAACCTGCTGAAATGAGAGAAACTAAATTATACTTTTAAAGTTTTTTAAAGAAACAAACAGTGAATGATTGGAAAGCTAGTATTGGCAGAACTTTAAATATCGATGACTTAATTAGTAGCTCATTCTAATATTATTATAACAGCAACAAAAAAAACACTGAACCAGAGTACTGTAAGTCAGAATATGGACAAGAAAATGTTCCTGCAACTTTTTTTTACAGTTGTGCCGGATGCCATTGGATGTTTGTTCCCATCAAGTCTTTTTTAGGTCCACAGAGGAGGTTCAGGTAAAGGATGTCTGCTTAGCTGAGAGATACTGACATTGGTGGGAGAGTGGAGAATAAAGACACAGAATAGAAGAAAAATAAGTGTTGGATGCATCTCACCTAACGCCATAGTTTTACAGTGGTGGGTCCATCTAAACTAGTTCTCCTCACTCTGATAGTAGCAAGTGAAACAATCAGACACTTGTAGGTGCCAGGTCTGATTTTCCAGTATGTCATGTCACATGAACCCCACCAGACTGATCAACACAATCTGAACAAAATGACAACAAGGAGCTGTACTAAGCAATGACTTGCAAGGATATTTGCTGCCACCAGGTAACAGCACAGTTTAAAACATATAAAAGAGAAGAATGAGGTGCCATGGTGTTCAGAGGAAGCCTTGTAATGCTTTTACTGTATGGCAACCAACATCTCAGGAACCACAACACAGCATGGAGGATGTGAGCAATCAAAACCAATCCATGTGTTTGCAAATGCAGATCTTCGGTTCTCAGGGGATTTTCAGAGGAAAAATACTTAACAAAATTGAAGGACTATTATTCCAGTTCTTAATGTTTTAAATCATAAGCTTGAAAAACACATACAACTCAACAAGCATTGGCAGGTGCCATGTGTGATTTCTGTTTAGATTTCACACTGTGCTTTAACTGTCACCTAATGAAATAATGTATCTGTTAAAAGCTCTTTGATTTTATTTACCTTTCTGACAAGTGAGAATTCAGTGCTCCTTGCCACCCTGTAAGACAGTGTTTGCATACAATCTTTTTTGGAATTTCATTTAGTTTGATTTATGATAGTTCTGAAATCATTGCACTAATGTCGATAGTAGCAAGAGCAGATCAGTCACCTGAAAAAGTCCAAACTTCTGCTAAAAATGAGACAATATTCATTCCATCCAAGGAATTTTATTTCAACTTGAATCATCTTCCCAAGGTAACCCACACTCCAATGTCCCAAAGACCTTGGAGTAAGCAAAGCCAACAAATATCAGGGAATAAGAATTATTGAGTCCCTAATACAACCTGAGCACATAAAAAAATGTATTGAGGATTTGGGCATTTGTGTTGCACTCTAATGGTCAGGAAGCAGCTGGCTGCTCCCTAGGGGATGGAGGCCAGAAGCTGAGTGGGATAACTATGGTGGAGAAAGTGCCCAGCCATCCCAAGGATCTCCAGGGGCCAGGTGGGCCAAAGGGAGAAGGAATTGGTCCGGGGTCAGCCCTGGTAGGTGCCAGAGGCTGTGCAGCACTGGGGATGAGGGCAGTGAAAGATTAAATCAGGTCTGGGGAGGGACACCAGTGTCAGACACGGCGATTAGGTGGCCTGGCAAGGGCACCAGGACAGGAATGCTGGCCCGTGGCTGGGCAGAGCAGGACTGTGGAGAGTTGGGACCAATGTCCTATGGTGTCACTGGGACAGGGAATAACAGCCCTGAGGGCTGAAATGGGGCCCTGGGCCACGGGCAGGGCGGGAGGCCCTTGGCTGTGCAGGGCCATTAAAGCCTGGCAGGGCCTTGAAGGCCCTGGCAATACCTAAGTACCATAATGCAATTTTTATTTATGAAAGATTGCTCAACTCAAATGTGTCAAATATAGATTCTATACATATGGGAAATGTTAAAGAAAGATTTTCTTCTGGCAGATGTCCGAGCAGCTAATATATTTCTCCTCTTCAGTACTGATTATATATTATCCAGGACATTGGATATTCCAAACCTGTCGAGATTTAAAGGCTAATGTTTTCTAACTGGGGAGTGAGGAGGGAAGTTCATTTAGAGAAATGTCATTTATAAAATTGAGCTTTGACTGTTAAATTCCCAGGTTAAATATAAAATAGATTACCTTTTTTTCCCCCACTCTCAGCCTTAAGCTGACAAATTTAGAAATTTCAAAGTCTGAATTGGCACTGCTTTCTTAAAGTATTACTAAGTAATTGTCAGTGACACCTCTTTTCTGCAAGTTTTCTTCACTTTCTGTGCTCAATCTGGCATGATGAGTGCCATGCAAGGACCCTGTATATAGGGAAGAGTTGACCATAAACACAGATTTGTAGGATGCAAGGTTGTTGCTGTTCCTCAGTGCACTTACACTCAACTGCAGCAGTGGGTGAAGGTCAGAGGATAAAAAACCTGGGAAAACAGTTCTGCTGTGTTTAACAAATCTCTGCAGAACAAATCTCTGCAGAATGTTCACCCTCTATGTAGATACAGGGAAGAGGATGGTGTTGTTAGAGCTTGTAGCACTAATATAATAGTCTCAAGGAGCACTGAATGGTATTTTGAAATAGTTACTTCTTAAGTAGCAAAGATGATCCTTTACCCATATTTTTCAACATTTAGTAGCATACAGAGGAAGTCACTTTTGCCGGTTTAAAACCTGCAGAAGATGCTAGAAATTCTTGCCTTCAGATGATCCCTGCAGTGGGCCTTTGATTCATGCTTCTTGGGTTTCTATTGAATATGGGATTATGGCACAGCTGTGATGTGCTTCTGAGCAGAAACTGTCGAACACCTGAACAGAATTCTTCTTCAAACCCAGCCCTCGCTGATGCATGAAACACAAGTGCTTGTGTTCACATTAACGTATTTATGTCTGAACCTCGCACAGCACCTCACCAGTTTGGAATGTGCACAGAGGTTTCATACAGAAGGAAATTCTCCTTTGAAATAAATCGAATGACAAATTAACTCTGCCTGAGGAACCCCTTGCCACACTGAAGATTACTGAAGCCCCACCTCTTCAGGAACCATAGACTCTTTCTTGTCCTTTGCCTGATGTGATGATAATTATATAGCTGTCACCCTACCTACTTCTTTTAGCATGCAACATTCACATTTCCCGCAACAACCTACCACTTAGTTCTCTTCCACTTTTTAAATAGTGCTGACTGGCAGTTTTTAATTAAGCCTTGACAGTTGAAATTTGCATTCCAAAAGCCAGATGAAGGTGCTGGCATTACATTTTCTAATATTTTGGAATGGATTTGGATTGTCTATTGTTTTATCATGCAGAGCATTCTACTGGCACGCAACCCTGCATGCATGCACACATGCTTACCAGGACCTTCCAGGTTCTACAGACCCTGCAATGAAAGATTTAAGACTACTTCCCTGAGAGCATTGTAAACTGGCATTTCATGCTTTAATGCTTAGTTAATGGAGTATAAACAAGCATGCTGAGTGATTTCTGTAGCTCTAAGAGGAACATTGTTCTTGTCTGGTTCGTTGTTTGTTTGTAGATGCCAGCCCACAAAATTGCTGTGAGCAGATGGACAAACAGCTAAGAGAAGTTTCAACAGTTTTGAGAACTGGGGGAGAAATGACCCAGGGAGAGATCTAAAGGATGGATCACTACAACATTTAAAGAGCTTCAGTATACTTTTCAGTTTTTTGTAAGAGGCTCTCAGTCCCACCAGAAGTTCTTGATTTGACTGCATTTAGCTGAACAAATTTTCTCTTAGTATCCATTGACTTCAATAGATTTTGTGCTTGACAGTGGTGTAAGTCAAGTCATTTCTGATTAGGTTCTACAAGCTAAACCTTTAAATCTGCTCCAATTAATGCTTCTTTTGATGAAATGAGGCATATGTTGTGCTTCAAGCTGAACCTCCAGCTTTTTAAGGATTTTCCATACAATTCCACTGATGATTAGTCACTGAAGGTTTCTGTAGAACCAAACACCTTTTTCTTCCTTTATGACCAGTAATAGCAGAAAATTGCAATTATAGAAGTATAACAAGGATTGAGCTTCCTCTGTCTTAGCATGAACTGTAAAGTTAAAGAGCATATATATGATCAAATTCCTGGGCTGAGAGATGCTTTGAGAAAATGTAGATAACAAGTTCATAGATCGTATTTCCAAAATTTCTCCTTTTTTTTGACTTATGACCTATGGATTCACCTCCTTTTTCATTAATTATTATCGTATGGGTCCTGTATGACACCTGAAGCCCAACAACAACAGCTGTGAGATGGCAGCTGAGGTGACACGCCCAAACCAAGGAGCAACTACTGGCCACCTGTAAAAAAATACCACAGACAGCCTAGAAAAATTTGAACCCTTTATATCACAAGCCTTATTTAAGTTCTTTATAATCATAGTATCTTTGGATAAAAATCCCATATAATTTCTACTGTACTGCTTTTACAGCACTAAATAATGTTGATTGGATATTTTTCTTTTAAAAATTAAGAGAACAATAGTCCAGTTTATATCTGGTCACTGCAAGATGATTTCATCATAGCAAGAATGACGTAAATAAAATAATTTTTTTTAAAAAAATATTTAATTCGGATGTTGCCATCAGGCACCAGAGCAGAGATTTCCTTGCAGCCAATTATGAAGACTATGGTGATGCAAGTCATATACTCATGCAGCAGTCCATGGAAGGCCCCATGCTGGACCAAGGGGATGTGTCCTGATGGAAGCTGCAGTTCACGGAGATTTCACATCAGAACAGGCTCCCGGTGAGAACTGCTACCTGTGGAGAGAAGCCCATGCAGGAGCAGGTTTTCTGGCAAGACCTGTGACCCCATGGGACACCCACATTGGAACAGTCTGTTTCTGAAGGACTATGCCCAGTGGAAATGCTGGAGCAGTTCATGGAGGACTGTGTCTTATGGAAAGGACCCCATGATGGGGCAGAGAAGGAGTGCGAGGCGCAAAAAGAAGGACAAATGAAGTGTTATGAACCAAACTAAACCTCCGTTCTCTTTGCACTTCTTGAAGGGGAGCAGACAGAAGACTCAGGAGTGAAATTAAGCCTGTGAAGAAGAAGGTTGGGGGAAGTTATTTAAAGTACTGTTTGTTTTTATTTCTCATTATCCAAGTCTATTATTAATTGGCAATTAAATGAATTCATTTCCTTCGGTTGAGTCAGTTTTTCTTGTGCTGGTAATTACTGAGCAATTGTTGAGCAAGCTCCTTTATCTTGACGCATAAACTTTTCATCATATTTTTGCCCCCCATGAAGCTGAGCAGAGCAGCTGAGAGAGAACTTAAAATTATTTTTCTAACCTAATAAATCTGAGTTTTGTCTTTGAGAAAGATTAAGTAAATATTCTGTAATTCAACTATCTTTTTATGTTTATAATTCCTTTTGTCTTCATTAGGACACACAGCATGAAGAGAACACAGTCTAGATTAAGGTGTCCTAGAGACCAGACTGCCTTGGGTGCCATTACAATCCCATTACCTTGTGCTGACTTAACACTCAGAACAGATGACTGAGTTATAATGATGTGTCCAGCTTTAGCCACAGTTCATCCAAAGACAAGTTTGACTTTGTATTGGAAACCTAGAATCAGATTTAAATCTCAAATGACCTCAGTTCTGGCTGGATAGGATGGCCTTCCTAATTCACAAGAGCAAAAAAACCTCTTTCCAAAGCAGAAGTAAAATTTGAAATGGAAGAAGAGGATATAAAACCGAGCGTTTAATATGCAGGCAGCACAGACGGTGCAGAAGGCTGCAGTGAGCCAAGATGAATTAGCCTCCCCGAGCTTATAAAAATAAAAGAAATGGCACCTTTCAAACAAATCCTTCTGTGTAAGAACCAGCCTTTGCAATGAAAATGCTGCCAAAACCTTTCTCTTGGAGAAGCCTAGAGTTCATCAGGCCTTAAGCAACAGTACTCTGGATTATCTGATTCACTTTATTCCAGGGTAGTAGCAGAATCACTGACAACAATAAGGTAAGCACAGCAAGATGGTCATACAATTTCTGACAGGGCACAGTGCTTCAACCATTCAGCAAAATGAGAAAGATCTAAACACCATACCAAGAAGGAGCCTGGTTTGACTTTATGGGAGAAGACTGTACCAGGTCTTGCCTGGTCTTCTCCTCATAGCATTTTACAGTCAGACACCCATTTCCTCCAGCTGAACAGGTAAGACTTGACTGCTAGCCATAACATCCCAGCTGGATAATCTTTCAGTTCTTTTGAAATCAAGACCCAACACCTATAAAGTAGGCATAGTGAGATTAGAGTCCTTCAGTAAGTTATCTTGGTTGGAGAAAGCAAGGGCCTTTAGAAGGTAAGTCTTAGCAAAGATATTTCTCATTAGTCTTTTCTACATTGTATGACCTGAGACTCCTCTGGGTTCATCTATGTTTGGGTTTATGTTTGAGACTCAACACTGTGTGTCCATAGCCCCTTCTGTTCTTCTACTCTTTCCCTTCACTTTTAATACATAACTGCCCACCTTGGCTGCTGAGTCTAGGGGTCATAAAGAACAAGATAGGAACTACATCTGATGGAAAGAGCATCAAGATTCATCTTTGCAAATAACCAGAACTGTCAGAAGGAACTGATCTGTTGGTTGGAATTGTTGCCTGAGATTCAAGAAGACAAAAGTTAGAAGTGTTGTGCCTTCTGTGGAGATATTTCTCTTTTTTAATAATACATATCTGCCTTTCTGGGTCAAGAGTGAAATGCTGGAACTTCTGGGTGCAGCCACCATCTAGAGTCATTGGGACAATCAGCACCTCACAGCCATGACTGGAATGAGCTTCTGAAGACTTGCTGGGAACCTTTGATGGAAATAAAATCCCTGAAAACTTTATTACTGTTGGCAGCTGATAGGAAGTGACTACAGAAGAGTTTTGAGGACAACTGAGCTGGTAAGATTACTCTTTTGATCCCTCAGGGCCTTAAGCCCCTAGACACCAAACAGTAATGATCATAAGGAGCTGTGTGTGGAATAAAAATATTAAAATATTTGGGATGAGATTATTAAAACCAGAGAGGCTTAAGTGTATTTGCCTGGAGAGGAGGAGACTAAGTGAAGGGTGGATATTTAGATTAAGAAGATCATAGAGACTAAACATTTTCTTCTCTTTACTATGTTACATATCAAAAAGACAATAGGAGAGATGATTAAATGAAAGGGCAGTCCATGTGGAAGAAACTGAGAGAATAAGAACTGTATGCAGCCCACAGCATCCTTCTAGAATTTACTCCTACACGAAGTTTTCAGTCACCTCTATGCCCAGATTTTTTAAGGAAGTGAGAAAAGTTGCTGCTTAACAATGATATGCAGCATCAAGAAATATAATATAATAAAATAGATAACAAAAGGTCATATTTCAAGATGTAAATTACTCAGCCATGATGGTCAGTTAAAGGAATGTTATCTATCCCTACACCTGGTATATTATTCCATAGTAGCTTAGATCTTTTATTAGAGAACCTTTCTTCTTTTTTAAGTCAAAAGTTCACCATTTTCAGAAACGTGATATGGATCCAGACAGACCAGTGGCTTAACCTGGCATGTCAGCTTTTAGGAACTGGTGACTCTTACTGTGAATGTAAGAAAAGCACACAGCAGGAAGGCTTAGAGCTGGCTTCTCTTGTAAAACCTGCAGTATGGTGGAGAAAAGCAGAAATAGGTACAAGTGGGTGTAACTCCACTGAAGTCTATTTCCAGGTGCCGAGGATCTAACCTGTTATATTTCAAATACCATCGTGGGTTTTTATTCCGCATGTATTCTTTACCTGTCGAACATGCATAATGGTGGGATAATTTATTTTGTAAATGTGACAATCAATGTCTTCTCCACATTTTGTAGAGGATTAAAAGTAGGAGCTGGAGGCACAGCAGCATCACTGTCAGATTTCCCAACAAGTCAGTCAGAGATGGCAGAACTCTCTATTGACAGAGCTCAGCTTTTAGATTCATCCTCCACATGCAATATTGAAAATGCTTGTAGCATCCTCAGCAGGTGTCATATCACTGTTCAGTCACAGGTTATAATTAAAGCTCCTTATTTATCTGGGAAAGGTGAAAACAATAGCTAAAAATAAAACCCTATACAAAGCTCATCTTCTGAACTTCTAGTAAATTGGAAAACTTTTGGCAAACCCTATTAACAAAAAAATGTCTTTCCCATCAGTAAGGTTGATTCCGGCAGTTCTAGGGATAACCTAAGTACTCACATGTTTAAAAGGAAGATTATTAACTTAGTGAAAAAGCTTTGCTTCTCAGAGTTAGCTGATGAAAACTATTATTGATAACACTATATATGTATTGGCCTAGGACTGAAATTCTGTGGTACCTTGAAGAAGATTAATTGAGAAAACAGATATTTGAGTTTCATAGGAAAAAAATACTTAATGAAAAATATTTTAAAATTTTCATAAAAGAAAATCCCCCACTCACTTGTTTTTACAATTGTTTATTTCTGCTTAAGGCAACCACTGGCATATTTCTTTCACAGCTTTTTCTCCACTCTCTCTTATTTGATTTTTTTCCTTAGAAAGGCAAGAGATTATTTAAAAATAATTTTCTCCCACTTATTTTAGCAACTTGACATTGGTTTTGTTTTATTTTGATTTTCAATATGAAATTAAGGAAAATGCAAAATTCTTTGTTATGGTTCAAAGGACTAAACATCGAAAATGAAAATATAATTAATTTTTATAAAGTGTTTTGCATTTAGTTTGTGGTTGTGGTATTTTGATGAGGATTTGCATGTCAGTTCTCCACAACACTTTCTGGGGAACATACCTTCTTTCCCAGAAGCCTGGGTGTCTGAAAATTAGGGATAATTCCAATCCTTAGTTGCTTTGAGCAAGACACAGTAAGCATACTCCCTAAATCACAATGTAGGAAGAGTCATCTTGGAATCAAAAGGAGATGTGCATTAGAATGTGGATGAAATCAATTTACCAATATATTGATCTCACTGGTTATTCTGAAGCGAAACATCTATAATGGATGAGGTTTTATCCATCCTTAGAGTGAATCTGTTACCAGTATTGACAGGTATAGCTTGAGGTCCTGTAGTCCAGGCCCACCATCTTGCAGTTGAGGCAAACTGCTGTGGCTGCTTTGAAAATGATTTTTGAGAGAACAAGATAATGAGCCAGAAGTAAAATCAGTTTACCCAGCGGAAACCACAGTCTCTTGTCCACTTCTACTGACCAAGGGGAGGAAACTGATTTCACCCATGAATGATTCTTCCTCTGTTTTCTCATAGACTGAAAGAACACTGCTTCTAATCCTCAGTGGATGGGGAGATCTTCTTAAATGCATTAACTGTGGATAGTAGCCTTTGGCTGATTCCCAGTACACTGATTTTGCTTTCCTGCAGGATGGTCACAACTGCACCTCATATAAACCTTTATATTCTCTGGCAGAATTTCCCAGGCAGACATGGGAAAGGCTGCCAGGAGAATCTCGAATTCATTGCCAGTTTACACATTGACTTTATGAGTTCCCTGATGCTTTCTCATCGCCCACAAACAAGTCAAAACTGAAATAAATTGAAGAACTGAAAGCAAGGTGTAATGTCCAGATCTATAGCAGGATATATCACTGCTAACTTTCAAAATGCTTCCAAAGAGGGTCAGAATTATCAACACCATTTTTCATGTTGAGAAACTGAAATATGAGGATGTGATTTGCACAAATTCAGCTCATACAGAAAGCAGTCTCACATTTCCTGAGTCCTAGCCCACTTATGCTGAAATTAATTTAGAAAATCCAGAAATATTCAGATTTAGAGTCCCAAACTGTGAATTGATAATGGGAGAGGAGAAAAACAGGATAAAAAGCAGTAGCACTAAAGGAAACTTCGTAACGTATAAGGAAGCAAATTTGTCAGAAGAGAAAGGCCAAGATGCTTCCTCATCCACTAAATTAAGACATTTGATGAAGGTTTGATGCCTTAAGTTTTAACTTTTATATTTTTCAAACCCTGTACTGTTAGTGTAACTCTGAAGTTTCCTGTGGCTCATTAAGTGCTGCTCTCTATGCTAAGATAGACATAACAAAACCTCTCTAGATTTCTCTCCAAGGACACCCAGACCAAGAACTGTAAACCATCATCTTGGGAAGAGGGAGGCAAGCTTGGGGAAATTCCATCACTGGCTGGGTTCTGGTTGGTGAATTTATGTTGATATAAAAGTGTGAAGAACTCATGACCTGTTGTCCATTTTGGGATCCACTGAGGCAGGACCCTCTGGAGCCCAGAGTGTGCCTCTGAAGGCCTCTCAAATAAATGCCTCCTTTATTCCTGTCTAGTCTCTGTTTCTAAGTAGCCATTTAAGGCATCAGGTTTACCTCAGTATACTGGAGCCATTGGCTACCAGCTGCTTGTGACAGTAAATCAGGTAAGCTCCACTGGTTTATAGGATGAACCAGGCTATACACTCAGTAGTGATCTCCATTCACTTCCAGGCCTCCCACCCCCAAAATGGGCAGCTGACAAGGACAGCCAGTTGTGGAGAGGCCACGGAGGGAGAGAGGGAGAGCATGTGAAAGTTCAGCTCTGCTCCATCCTGCCAGAGGATCACCTATAGTGACAAGCAAGAGTCCAAATTGCACAGAAAACATCAGAAAGAATTAGGGGGAATGAGCACTGTCTTAGTCCTGTCATTGTCTTCTCTAGTCTGGACACGAAGCAAACTTTCTCCACCATGAAGCAAATTTTGGGTGTTTTTTCTGCTTCCCATTGCTGTCTATGTTTCCATCTGGAGATTACTGATTGCCCTTTGAAAACAGAATATAGAGACACCCAAACAATGCATGAAGAGGCTGATGCTCAGATCAGCTGATCCTTTCTAACCATAAGTCCAAGCTAATAAACCCTTCTGGATGCTGGGGCTTGCTCACCCAACACCTTAAAAAGAGCTATCATTTCCATTGCACAGTTTCACTGCAAATTCAGTGTTACCACTCTTAAACACATAGGTAGCTGTGCTGAAAATGGCACTGGCAACTTGATGGACACCATGCTAAGCATGAATCAGGAACATGCCTTGATAGATGTGGAATGTCCTGACACACTGGACTGTATTACTGTGAGGGTGGCCACTGGACTGAAGGCAATGATGATTTTTCTTCTATTCAGCACTTGCTATGCTACATCCAGAAAATCCCATCCAGTTTTCAGCTCTTCAGTCCAAAAAAGATGTTTGCAAACTGGAGGTAGTTCAGGGGAGGGCACTGAGATGGTGAGGACTGAAATGCATGTCCTGTGCAGAGAAGCTCATGGAGCTGGGTTAGGTCATCCTGGAGCTGAGAAGACTTTGGGGAAACCTACTGTTTGGAAGAGCTTGGCCAGAAAAATTCTATTCCTGGAGATTTTCAGGATCTGACTGGACAAAGCTCTGAGCAACCTGCTCTGCATTGAGCAGATGTTTGATTAAGACATCCTAAAGTCTCTTCCAACTTGGATAAATTGTAATATTCTATAAATCAAAATGATGCTCTAGTAGGTGAGGCTCTGTGTGTGTGATGGCTGGACTCAGCAGTCAGTTCCGCCACAGCTTTCTTGTGCAGAGAAGTTATTTCAGCAAAGATCCTGAATGACATTTGAACATCTAACTCTTCTTGCTTTCCTCCCTTCAGGAGGAGTCAGGTGTGTCTGTAAGAGTTAGAAACCTATGTATATTTGTGGAACTATTTGTTCTGTTCCATAGAGTTCTAAAGTTGAAATGCCAAACTACTTCAGAAAATTATTGTGATGGTAAATTGATTGATACTTTTAATACAGGGATGAAAAAAGTCAAAGGATCTTGATAATAACAGTAAAATTCAATAAGTGTTGCTATGATGCAGGGTTGCTGATAAATGAATAAATCATGCAGCCTATAATCAAAATGTAAAGAAAAGTCCCAGACCTTCAGTGTGTCTACATCACAGGTCATATACCATCAAGCAGATAAAATACCCACTAGATTTTCCATATTTTGTGTAAAACACCACCCAATTCTGTTTCAAGGTGAAAAAGAATTAGCAGCTATTGCTCATTATCAGGAAGGCCTGAAAAAAAACTGATTTCAGGGGAAAAGAAAGAAGTCCCTGAATTACAGTAAAGACAGACCAGCCTTGAAAGCTAAGAAATTCAGACATCAAACCTGTTTGTCTGACAGAGAAAAACAGGTGATAAAGCAAAGAAGTTAAGACCAGAAATGTGAAATATGTGCAGCATTTTGACCTTCAGTTTGAACCCAAATTCCCAGTAGACACTGCAGCGATTGCTGTATTTATGAGTGTCGCTTTGCTCTTTTTAGTTATCTAGCACAGCTTTGCTGTGTGAACCTCTTATTTCACCACCCAGAGCTAGCCCCTGGCACCTTGGGACAGAGCAGACAGAAGAGAGTGCATAAAACATCATCTTCTCTGGAGCCCCTCAAAATGCCCCACTGCATGCCCTGTGACCTTCTCTGGTTTAAAAATGACTTGGAAAACTCAGTGTGCTTTCTCATTGACAAGGGAACTTGATGTCTGAGTTGTTCATACCTGACAGACAGGACTCCCCCTAAATATTTATAGATCTTTAAGAGGATCCAAATTTTACACCAGAAATATGCTTCAGACAAAATAATTCTGAGCATGGGTCACGTAGCTCATGCCTTACATCTATGTTTGTTTAGGTTTTGGGGCTTTTTTTTAAACAAATCATACAGTTGCAGTTCCTATAGGACAATTGCAGACAGGACAGGAGCTGCTAAAAGACCAAGAAGTTTTCCAGCATAGCCTCTTTTTAAGTTAGGGTAAGGTTGCCCTCATTTCTTCCTGAGTTCCTTGACAGCAATTAAGTTGTCCACCATGTTTAAATAATTTTCCTAACTGGATATTTCTGACCATTGTACCAAAAGGCAATGTATCTTTGTTTTTATTTCTAGCCTTATTTCTCAGTAGTGCCTTTCCTACAGTGTTAAATCCTTCCCTGGCTATTCACCAATGCTAGAGTGGTCACTTCCATACATGGAAAAGCTTTAACTACAGAAGAGTCAGTAGCACATTCTCATTTTCTACCTTTTCTACTTGCCTTCAGATAAACCAGAACTTGTTTTTCTTATGCCTAGAGTTAAAAGTTTAAGCATCCTCATCTCTTCTTAACAGCAAACTTTAAGTGGTAGGTACTTTTGAAAGAGAGACCAGATGTTTTTGAACACATCTGTGAAGAATCAGCATTTGTCTGTGAATTCTGCATGCACAACAATTTATTCCACAAAGCCATCTCAGCTGAATTTCCTAGAAGAGTAGCCTGTAAAATAGATGAGCTCATATATCTTCTTAGGTGTGATGTCTTTTTTTTGGCAGGAGAAGCAGACTCTTCTTTAACAGCGAGGTAAGATACTGCTTGAACTCAAGTCTGGCTATTTTTCATTCTGATCCTAGTTACAGTAGTAAAAGCCTTCATGATATTTTTTTAAGAGCCATGATAAAAGGAGACCCAATTTTTGCTTAGTTCAGCCTGTGCAGTCTTGTGTTTAATTTTAACTTTTAATTTAGTGTGTTTTCTTACATATAAACAAGAATATATAAAGCTACAGGAGTTAAGAAAGAAGAAAAAAGCAAAACATGGGAGCATGTGGCTGTCATTTGGTCCGGAAAATATCTGAGGGTTTTTTCACTATAAGTAACTTCAAATGTTAAAAATAGGTTACTTTCTATGCCATGTGGAAAGTGGAAAACATAATTGCAGGACCTTCTACAGAGTTTTAGATAACAAGACTCACTCTGCAGACTGTATCACTCCAAATGAAAAGCTGCCATCTCTCTGTACTTTGTGATTTGAGAGCCAAGCTGAATATCAAGAGGCACAGGCAACTATGTCTAGAATTAAACTTCTTTCACGCTTTGTATCATGAAACTTTGTATTCTAATGGCCAAGTTTTAACACTACAGGCTTAAATCTTCATACTGAGATTCTGCCACAGGACAAATAATTTGAATTTTTAACTAAAATAGGCAAGCTATATCCAAGTGCAACGTATATGTTCCCCTTAATAAAAAGAATGAAAAGGTGCATTTATCCTGTGACAACTTCACGCCCTTCTGGAACTTTGACTTAATGCATCAAGAACCTGAAATTTTGCAGAGAAGGGAAGGAAAGCCCCAACATCAGAGACATACGTATGGTTTATTCTATTTAACATGAAAACCAAGAAACTAGCAAGCAAACTGCCCTAGGTTTCTGCCTCCAAAAGAATTCCAGACTGGGTTTTGGTTCAGTTTGGCAGAACTGAACCATTCATTCTCCACAGACTGTAACTCCCCCGACCAAGTTCCCACTGCTTCCAGCTTCTTCCAACCATTAGGTTTTCCACACACTGGGCATGGCCCTCCTGTGGGAGCTGAGTAAGAACTATTCAAGCAGTCATTTTTCTCCTCAGGCAGCACGCCATTTTAATGGGGTGTTTTCTAAGGGAAATTAAGAAACTGTATATATATGCAATATACTTACTAAAAATGTTAGGGCACTTAAAAGAAAAGAGACTGTAGAATTAGTACTGGTTTTGCAAATCTTTATTCAACCCCAATGTGTAAATATACCATGGTAAGAGGGATTACTCAGCCATGGTTTCCTGGGATAATATTCATCTCACTTCATGTTAACCCTTCTCCCCAAAAGCAGAAATTTACTCAGATTTGTGTCCAGATGGCATTTGAATGTCTCCAGGACAGGAGATTCCACAACCTCTCTGGGCAGCCTGTTCCAGTGCTCAGTCACCCACACAGTGAACTTCTTCCTTATGTTTAAGTGGAACTTCCTGTGTTCCAGTTTCTGCCCATGGCTTCTTGTCCTATTGCTTGGCACCACTAAGAGCCTGTCTCTATTCTCTTGGCATTCCCTTTAGATAATTATATACCAATGGATATACTTCTATGTCATGTATATAAGATCCCCTCTCAATTTTTACTCCAGGCTAAACAGGCCCCCTCCTTCGACCTTTCCACAAGAGAGATTCTCCAGTCCTCTAACAATCTTTGTAGCCCACTTTTTGTCTCAGTGGGCAGCTGAAATTAAAATGTCAGAATATGTAGGGAGAATCTTTATAAATATAGTTGCTTATAGGATTAACTAAAGTGAGGTCAATTACTTTTTTGAGATCTGGGGTCAATTCAGGGCCAAACCCTACATATGGAGAAGATTTAGTCATACTGTAAGCTACCTCCAGCCATTACTGGTTAGGCATACTGATTCCCTGACTGTGGGATGTTAAGCATACTGACTTCCTCATATGTCAAGGAATTTCTTCATTTTCTACATCTCTGTTCTTAAACTCTTCTTCCCATATTTTTCATAGAGATGCAGTAAGTGGAAATTCTGAAAGATTGTTTAGAATTTCATTGCAATCTCTTTGTGCTGTTAAAGGAGTAAAGCCTCAATCTTTGCTGGAATATGCAGGAAATGCTAATCTAGATACAGATTTTTGTGTATCTCAATAGAAAGCCATCTCAAGGCACCAATACCAAACACCTGCAAACAAATGTGATTTGTTTTGAACCTTAATCCTAGCATACAGTACAGAAATATCTGGTGAAGGAGTGCAGAGTCTGGAGAGTCTGAGATATCTGTACCAGCCAGCTGGTGGAGGACAGAAAATAAAGCATATTGAGCTTGAACTTGACAGGTGAGTTAAAATACTCTTCTGTTTCTCTTACAACCTATGAAAATCCCAAATCCCTTTTCCGGACTCTTTATCTCACAGAGCTTTTCACAAGTACACTAATTTTTTTTTTTCTCTGGGATAAATAAAATTGAGCAGACAAAAGGACCTTTTCAAAGTCAGATTTTTTGTGTGTGTGCTGGGTGAAGTAAAGGATGAGGTCAAATATTTCCTATGTCTAAGATGTTTAAGATGTTGATATACCATCTTACTTAGTGCAACCCTCTCTACCACCCACACTAAGTAAATTGCAGAAAGACTTTTCATCTTCTGTCTCTATTGCAGGAACAAAAAACATATGTTCATTTATTTAAATATATGGATTTCACAAGTATGGTTATGCATTTCTGGCAGTTCTGAAAAGAAGCTTCCCATTCCTCTACATTTTGCTTCTCTGTCCTTCTTTTCTCCTCTGAAGGAAAAAATAAAAAATGAAGCTTTTCCTTGAGAAGAATTTTTAAAAACTGTCTTTACTGTATAAACAAACACCAATGTTCTGTAATCATTCCCTGGAATCTAAAAAAAGTAAATTATTTCATCACTGTTTTAAGTGCAAATAAACCCATATTTAAAGTGTTGCTTTTCTTTCACACAAAGACACAAAACTTCACGAAAAACCTTGTGCAGTGGGACAAAGTGTTTTCATAGTCTATATCCATACTAATAAATTAAATAGGACCTGTCCATAAACTCAAGCTTTTGCACAAGATTATTGCCACATAATCTGGGTCCAAATATAAATTCTTAGCACAGAGTATTGCACAGTTTTGTGCAGGATGTCTTTCCCAAATAATTATAGAATCACAGAATGGCTTGGAAGGGATCTCAAAGATAATTTAATTCCATTCTCCCTGCCATGGACAGGGACTCCACCCACTAGACCAGGTTGCTCAAAGATCCATCCAGCCTGGCTTTGAATATTTCCAGAGATGGGGCATCCACAACTTCTCTGGACAACCTGAGGGTGTCTCACCACCCTCACAGTGGTGAGATTTTTCTTCCTAAAATCTCATCTAAACCTCTCCTCTTTAACTAAAGACCATTCTGCCTTGTCCTATCACTATCGGTCTATGTAAGCAGTCACTCTCTCTTCTTTTTATACCCCACCTTTAAGCATTGGAAGGACAAAATGAGATCTCCCCAAAGCCTTCTCTTCTCCAGGCTGAACAACCCCAACTCTGCTTTTCCTCCTAGGAGAGGTCCTTCTAATAATCTTCGTGTTCCTCCTCTGGACTCACTCCAACAGGTCCATGTCATTTCTGTGCTGAGGACCCCAGAGCTGGATGCATTACTGCATGTGGGGTCTCATGAAGGCAGAGCAGAGGGGGAGAATCATCTCCCTCAACCTGCTGGATGCACCTCTTTGGAGCTAACTCTTTTCTGCCCCCTTTCCAATACACTGTGCTATCAGCCAGTCTAGCAATACAAAAGGTATAATATCTTTTCTGAATCTCAGCAAGTTCTTTTTTCTAATGAGCCTGGCAATTAGGAGGTAGCATAGAAATACCAGGTTTAGTCCCAAATATACTGCATATTCAGTGGATGTCAAAAAGCCATTGGAGGGATGCTGTAAAAGTGCCTTGTTACTTGTCAGTTTCGGGGTGAAAATGTCATTTTCAACAACAGAAACTGGACAATAAATCAGTTTCTTGTTCTGGGATTCCCTGTGCCTTTGAAAATTTATATGCCATACCCTGGGTTTAATGTAATTCCATCAGCAAACCTGCCTGCATGAATTAAATGTGGTCAGAGTGCACCCTCCAGTACTTTGGGATCCTGTGTACCCAAACATACCCATGCACTGGTACCACAGCAGGCACACTGAAGCAGGCAGGCCTGTCCTTTGGGGGGCTGGAGCCAGCATTGTGACTAGGAGCTAGGGCTTGCCAAGCTTGGATGTAGGCTGGAAACTGCTTTTTTGATGCAGCAGGGCTTTTGGACCTGGTCTTCGTCAGCAACAAAGAGCCCCTCATCTTAGCTCTTTCAATTTTTAATTTTGAAGAAATGACATGCACCTTACTGCTGTGAGTTTAATCTAATTGCAGCTTTGTTTGCTTTGAGGAGAATATTCAACAAAGGAAAATTTTATTCCATACGTATGAAACACTGCGAGAGGCTGATGTATTAACAGGGAGCTTTAGTACTCTATAGCTTTGGCAACATGACATAAAAAGGGCTGAGGCTCAAAAGGAGCTGAGAAATATTCTTAAGGGAAAGTGTTTTTTCACAGACCCCTGTCTCCCTTGGCACAAAACCAGTGTGTTGTAATTACTGAAAATATGTAGGTACAGTCACACTTCAATGTCAGAACTGAAAGGGGCTAAAGAAATTCCAGTGGAAAGTGCACTGGATTTCTTCCAGGTGCTGCGGACCATGTGTGTTCCATTTTGTTTCTAGATTTAGTTCATGACATGGCTTTTGGTTTCACTCTGAATTTGTGAAAAAAACAATGTCTGCTCATCTCTGGCAATCAAAAATGTCCCATAGAGCAAATACTCCAAGACAGTGTATTTGTTTCTCTGATGGATCTATTCATCAGTTTTTCATGCATCTTGGTGTATTCTTCTCCCCTCTACTTTTTCCTGTTTTTTTGTTTTTTTCTTTTATTCTTCCTCAAGCTAGCCTTGGAAATTCAATCATAAAATTCATATAAGATTTTAATGATGCCTGACAAAGTGCTGAGAATTGCCACAAGGCAAAGGCAAAGGGGGAGTGTCCTTTCAGAATTAACACAGGGAGCAGAAGTGCTTTAGTAGTAACCTTTTCAGAACTAGCTGTGACTTTTTAGAAGTATTCCACATGTTAAATGCTCTTTATAGAAATGAAATAAGTACCTCTAAAAAATAGGCCAATAAAAAGGGTGATATCTCCATGCTAAGGAGAGGAGATACTGAGGTTGTGTGTATTCACCACATTTAGCCATTTTATTCTCATGCCAGACTATTCACTTGAACTCCCCACTGGAAAGGTGACATTGAGAACCACTGAATGAACTCAGAATTTTTCCTGTGTAGCCCAATTACAGAACACCTGTGCCAAATCACTCTCTGCTGATTCACTGTTATCATTCATAAAGCTCAAGAGCCCTCAATATGTCTCTTTCCTCATCTGTAGTGAGGTGGTGATGGTGAGCAAGTGGCTTCACTATGAGACATGAAAGATTGCTTGTTCAGATCCTCCTAAAAGGGTTTTTATTTTATTTCATTTTCATGGCAGCATTTGCCAAGAACACCTGGGATACTCCACTTGTCTCTCGTATATAATTTATTTTTGCATCAATTTTTAACACCCTTGAAAGAGGACAAGAGCTGCTACTGGCATAATCATACGTCATAGTTCCAAATCAGTCTGAAAGTCGATGGTGTTCCCACACCAGAATAAATCCATCTTTTTCCCAGTGCTGCTTCATAAAGTAACTTCCTCTGGATTTGCACTCTTAATCTGGAGCTCTGAGCTGCCATGTACAAGGACTAATGTCTTATTTCAGCTAGCTGATCTGTAAAGGTCTGTTTTCAAACTGAGAATTTGAACTTCAAACTAAAGCGTGGAGTTCACTTATGCCTCAGAACATGCTTTTACCATGTCCTAAAGCAAATATACTTAGTATAGTATATATAGTATATAACTAATGATGGAGTTACTACTATAACTATGGTGTTACTACTATACTACAGCTTCTACTATAGAGCAGTGGTTTTCAATCTTTTCTTCCTCTACTTTGAGAAATGTTAATAATTTTGCAAATAGCAAATTTGTGTTGTCTGCAAATTGTCTTCAGCTATTTTTAAAATATATCTGTTGCAATTACTCCACACCTCCCACAAATAAGAAATTGAAAACCACCATTTCATTGTACTGCAAATCTTTTTTTCTTCGCTCCAGAAAGAAATTTAGGTTTGTGACAAGAAATTTCCCCTGTAAAACAGGATTCAGCTTCGAAGTGTACATGTCACAGGGTTGTGAACAGTCATATTTTGAATAACACCACAGACAGAGACTCTACAACTTTTCTGTGCAGCTTGTTCCAAAGTTTAACTACTTGTAGTAAAAACTTATTTTCCCGTTGTTCAGATAGAGTGTTCCATGTTTAAATTTGTGCCCATTCTTGTCTCATTAGCAGTCAGTGTAGAGAAGAGCCTGGATTCCTATTCATTTTGCTTCCATCTGGTATTTTTACACATTTGTAAGATTCCCTTGAGCTTTCTATTCTCCAGACCTAGAAGGCTGTTTTCTTCACCAGGAGGGTACCTTACAGGTCCATGGTCAGCTTGCTGTCTACCAGCATCCCAAGGTTCTTCTCTTTAGAGTATCTTCCCAGCCAGTCAGCCCATTACTCCAGCCCATCCTTGGTATACCCAGGTCCTTGGAATGGCATCATCCCCATCCAATGTATTAGCCAGAAACTAATGTTGGAGTTACATTTTTTGACATTGGAGACATGTCTGTATTTTCCAGGAATGAAGGCATCTGAAGTCTGATCAGCCTACAGGTGCAAATGGCATGAACTCTATAATCGGACCCCAAGCCAAAGTAGTACCTGCTATTAGGTCTTTTCATTGTCCTACTCTTTATTTATTTGTTGATTTATCAATCTATCTGTCTATCATTTGTTTATTATCTCCTGTCTTTTATGTATTTATTTTTGTCTGAGATCTGGCACTTTGTCTGTAATAGGGACACCTGTGAATGGAAATCCTGGTTCCACTGACAGCTACGATAAAATTCAAAATAAATTCTGCAGTTCAGTGTTAGGCCACCCCACCACATTAAAGGAATTACTTTTTTCCTGCTCTGTTTGCATTGCTGTACTGCACACAACATGGTAGAATCTCAAATCCCTACCTGAGTATGGATAAATTAATTCTAAAGCTGTTTTTGTAAAGTAGCAATGAACTGAAAACAGAAGACCCAAGAGCTTTTGGAGGCAGACAGTGGAAACAAAAATTCTGTCTTATGCCTTCAGGAAAATAAGAATCAGATTTTCATGGCATGCTTTGAAAAGACAATATTTAGAGTAAGATTTTTTTTTAGATGATATTAGACTTCTCTTAATGGAAAGTGACACCCCAGGAATCACATCATGTGCTTAAGAGCATTGTACAAGTACTTCTGGAGCTCTGGTAGGCTTAGTGCCATGATCACTTACCTGAGTAGCCTGTTCCAACCACCCTTTGGGTGAAGAGTATTTTCCTAATATCCAGCCCAAACCTCCCCTGACAGAGTTTCATACCATTTTTGGCATTAATAACTATGTGGAGATATCTCTCTCTCCTTTGGGTATAACAACAAGATGTACAGATAGCTCAGACCAGACACCTACATTTTATAAAGCTAAAGTGAGATGAACATGATCTAGAGAGATGGCAGCATAGTCTTATTGGTTCTTCAACAGAACTTAAAAAAAAAATAAAAAAATCTGGTCAGTATTTGAATGGGTGGCTTTTGGGAATCACAGGAGCTGCTTCAAACAGAATTACTGTTAAAAATACTCTTCACAAATCATCACTGAAACACCATGCCAAATTGTTAGATACCAGCTACTTGTTTAAGATGAGAAACTAAACACCTCCAATGAGACTCTGCTTGCTCGTTATTGTTGTAATTGTTGCTCTATCGTTACTGCTACACTTCAAGGTTAGGCTTCTTCACTGCATATGTCCTGGAGTAAAATCTGTGATCCAAGAGAAGACAGAAAACTGTAGACTCAACAAGAGGCATTTCTTTTTGATATTACTAGATGGAGAAATACTGGCTTTCTTGGGAAACCACCTCCCAGAGCCACTCATCTCTGGAGTCTATATCACTGAAGACTTTAACTGATCACATTTGTAAGATATTTATTTCCTACCCAGCTCCTTCAGAAGCAGAGCTGCTGTTGGACACATGCCCATTGCAGGCCCCACTGACATCTGCATCAATTAGTAGTGCTTTTATAAGCATTAACTCCAGCATGCACTTTGAAATTTTGGAAATCTGTTGTGCCTACGAGGTAATAAAAGACCAACCTTCTCCAACGTATTGTCTGTTCATCTTGGTCATTAAAATCCTATTGTCTCTTGTCTCAGACAGGAAAGAGTGTTTGGGAGTTGAGAGGAATATCATGAAGACAAGAGAAAACCTGTGGACTTTTAAATTCTCTTTTCTCCCTCCTTACACTGGATAACAGTGAGGAGTGGGGTTTGCAAGATTTTTTCCTTTCTATGGCTCAAAGAAACCCTCCCAGAAATGTCTCTCAGCCACTAATGCCTGAAATTCCCCCTTGTATGAAATTGTATAAAATTAATATAGGCTGTAGCTCTTTCCAAAACGTGTTCATCCAATATTTAAACTTTCAAAGTGATTATAAGGTTGGATGGGATTGTTCTTCAGCTTCTGGCTCTGAAAATCAGAATTGCTGCTGTATAATTTGAGGAAGAAAATCAGATGTTCTGATATATAAACCCCAGGCACACGTCTGCCTTTGAATAATATATCAATGATCTCAGAATAAAATCTCTTAAAAAATTTAACCATGAACCCAGAGTCTTTCAATGTGGATATCTACCAAAAGTAGATAAGGTCAAGATGAATGTTCAGGTACACCTTTGTACCCACTGATGTTAATGCCACATCTATGGATATAAACAATGTTTAGTGTGATCTCTGTCTCAGTCTTGACTGATGGCAGTTTAACACAGTGGAATATGGTTATTGGGAATTAAAAACAGCGTAGGTCAGTGAGCAAACCCCTGATTTGGAAGCTGGAAAATCTGGTCTGTATTCCCAGGCCTGCCACCAGCCTATTGCTCAGCCATCACCAATTAATATTTTCCTTCTTGCCCCTTACACAATTTCCCTATTTAGCTGCTAGAACAGAATCCAAGAGAGGACTTCTCTATTTATGGGCAAAGGCTGCTCCCTCAGCCAGTGCTACTCTGTCTAATGAAAAATGAGCATGAGGTCATGGTGAAAGGGACAGGCAATGGCACTCATAGTGCAGTTCAGGATCCTTCTTCACCTCTGAATCCTGCACTGGGCCTGTTGCTGGCAACATGGTTGTACAGCTTCAGGAGAGGAGTAAGAAAAAGGTTATCTCTTATCCTAACCAGCTATCAGATCCACTTCATGCACAGCTACCTCACTGCAAGGTTATTACATGGCTCTGTGTAGTAGCTACCTACCAGCCACTCAGCAGTTATAGAGAACTTTACTTCAGCTACCTGTTAGTAAATCCATTATTTATTTTCTTAGCCAAGGAGTGTTCTCAGAGTCTGAAACTCAATTTCACTAATAACATGGAAATAATTTTGTGTTTTGCTTAAAGAAAATGTCTTAACCTAGAAATCTAATTTCATGCACATTCTTTTGGGTATTTCCTATTGGATCACAGAGTTAAATAATCCAATATGCTTGCTTTGGTGTTTCCCTTCCACTGTCCTTCATCACCATAAGCCTTATGAAGAGACAGGCAGTAAACAAGTCAGATGTGTGGAATGATCTCACCAACAGTTTTAACAGCACCATTAAGACAGTAGTGAACTGGATTATGATGTAAGAACAAGCTGCAACATGAAGTCATGCATGTGGGCAGAGTTTTTGGAAGCATCAGTACCAAGAAGCCAGAAAAGGCAAGGGAATCAGATAACCCACAGAAAGGAAGAATTTCATTCTATACAGACTTTCGTTGTTATGCTGTATTGTCTGTTGCCAAATTTATAATTGTTTATGTTTAAACATTTTTATATTTATATTTACATGTATATGTGTATTCTTGTCTGTCTAAATTTCCTTTCTTTAAACTCATGAGCTTATTCAATCCTAAAGTGAAAGGTTTAATTTCAGATTCAAGCTTTTTTTGGAATGAAAGTGAGTCTGAAGCAGAATACCTCATCTTGAATCAAAGTGATTTAGCATTCTCTGAATGGTTTTCCTGCTTTTTACATCTGAAGCTGCTAAAACAGACAACTGAGAATGAAAAAATTCATTCAATTAATAGATACTGTCTAGTCTTATTAGGATTTCACACAACTATCAAATTCTATCCACAGATACCTGAGAAAAATATATTACCGTTTCTCAGCTATGTATCTGGAATTTGTGTTTATTGTGGACACAGCAAAAAATAAGAATTTCCCCTCAACAGGCACAGAGGCCCTTCTGTATCCTCAGACATGATT
>VZTN01006523.1:67720-84495 GCA_013400515.1 Erpornis zantholeuca
GGGCACCACCAAAAAGAGTCTGGCACCACCCTCTTGGCACCTGACTTTGAGATATTTATATGCATTTATGAGATCCCCTCTCAGCCTGCTCTTCTCTAGACTAAACATGATCAGCAAGTATTATTGACTTATTTATCTTTCTCTTTCAGAAAATGAAATATGGCCATTCATCCTATTAAGGATTGCTTATAAATCACAGATACTTAGTCTTCCAGGGAATGTTTCAACTCCTTTCCACTAATGGTACTAAATATGTGTTGGAGGATTTTTTAAGAAGTAAAATATTACTAAAGGCTTCATAGTGATTGACAGAAAAGGAGTAGTCTTTTCACCTCTTCTGAGACTTTTATAACAGTGTCATGAACATATGAACCAGTCACCTCAAATTATCTCCTGTCAAAGTAACCGAGAAGAAGTCAGACACACGACTGGTTTTAGGGCAAAATAAATTACACCCATACTCTCCACTGAGTATGAAGGAATCCAAGAAAACGAGCTCCAGTGTATATGTCTACATATCAAATTAACCCCTATAAGTTTGTCCAGTGAGATCAGCAAATTACTTCAAAATCTGTACTGAGATTAATGGAGGCCAGTAATATTCCTAGTGTTGCACAGGGAGTGTATGAGGGGAGTATTACATTATATGGTCAAAAATTCCAGGAAGGTTACTGGGTTTTATTAAAATCTAGAGGAAAATAATCCATTTTGCACCAGCCTCTTCCTTCATTTGCTTCATATACATTGCGGCCCAAACCCATTTAATGCAATCCCAAGCACGGTGTTTCCTGCATCATTTATCTCCCTGTGGTGTTGTTCCTTCTTTGGTAGAATATATTTTGGACAAATGGTGGTAAGAGAGGCCTTTGCAGCTATGCAGAAACACGTACAGAGACTGGAGTGTGTCTTGCACATAGCTAACAACCCAGCAGGACTGTCATCCTCTGTTTCTGACAGTTTAGACTGAGGAGCTCAGGTCTTGATCTTGCCAAAGGCAAGAGATTTGACGAGCTCCACGTGGGAGATAGGGGAAAATACACAGAAGGGACATTTCCCTGTCATTTCAGAGGTCTTCTTTCTGGGCAGTTCAACCAAGAATTTGTACCTCATTTGGAGGAAGCACACATGTGCTTTTGAGTGGCATAATCTAAACTGCTGAGTCACAGAGAAATAACATGACTTTCCACAAACTTCCTCTAGTTAATTACCCAGTGCAGCCCATGGAAAAAAGTACTGGATGTAATTCCCCCCTCTCCATGTGAGTGTCTGAATGTTGAAACTCAGGTAGTCCCAGGTCATGTAGCTTTATATCCTGTACTTTATAGCTTCCAACCCCATTCTGCACTTTGCAGAAGTGTAATCAAAAGGAATTCTCTGCAGTTATAGCACACACAACAAAAACATGAGGTCAAGTCTATGGCCCACCTTAGCTTTTTCCACAGATTTTTAGTGGGAAAACACCTGGCCTAGTTCTATTGTAGTAAATGAGTCTTATTTTCTGTAAGTGTGTGTGGTGCAATTTTTTTATTGATTCTGAACCATATTCTTGAGTGTACTGAGCCATTAATGTGTTCAACTTTTGGTTTTAGTACTCTACAGTCACAGCAGATGTTTAGAAAATTGTGTTCATAGGGTTGGATCTGTTGCATCTGCTTCTTCTGAGACATGCTGCCTCTCTAGCTCATTGCACTCTCTCTAAATTAAAAATAAGCCTAAAAAATCTGAATTTGTTCTTGATATTAATCAGGAAAAAAAGAAAAAGAAAGAAAGAAAATTACAATTACATGTACTTATAAGTACTTACTTGTAAATCAGAACAAAAACCAGTGAAAAATTTCTTGGGTCCTCTGAATGACCATTGTTCTTCTCTGTCAGCTGACTAAACCCACTATCTAGATAAAGAAAAAACATATTATTAAATACTGCTTGGAATTAACATCATCAAACAACAATTATGATAGGAAGCAGGGTAGCCAGGCCAGCATCAGCAGCCAGCAGCCATAGGCTGCCTTGTCTTCAGCCTCTCCTATGGCTTTGAACTCTGTAGGAAGGGCAGTAGGACAGCCTACTGCTAAAGGACTTACTTTGATATCACTTGACAATAATGGTTTACAAAAATTTATTTATAGCTGTTATTACTGCTTCCTACCCTGAAATCACATTCCACATACAGATGTTTACAGCTCCCCAGTTTCTCGTTTTCAGATGAGTTTGCCCTGAAGACAAAGGACCCCAAGGATCTTGCTGTCTCACCTTGGGTTTGCTCTGTTCAAATGGGCTGTGCTATAGGCTGTTCTTGTGCAGCTACCAGTAGCCAGCCACAGTTCTCTGACCATGTGGAAGCCACATATCAGAGACACTTTCACTTCTCCCTGTCCCAGATTTTCCCAGAATTTTGCTGGGCCAGGAGACTTCACTTGGTAAGCCATTTCCAAACTGCTCACGCTGAATCTTCAAGTAATGCCTCTTGGCTTTATTTCATTCCATGTAATGTGGAGCACCTAAGATGTTGACATTCCAGCTTGCCCTTTAAATGTACTCACTGTTTGCTGTGGTCCAAGGCACTTTTTAAGTAGCTTTGTGTTTATATATTGGGGAAAAAAGAAGGTATGATCATTAGTCTGTGGGTAAAAGCAAACAAGATGAGATTTACACTGAAAATATCAAGCGTCACAGCCGAAATTGTCTACCAAGAAATATTTAATGGTGGATTTTTAGTTTCAGAAATATGAGGTTGTTGCAGATTCATTCCATCTAGATTCTATGCTAGGTACCTGTTATAAAATATTTATGTATACTTGGTCTACATTATTTGAGAATCAGAGGCACCTTTATGGAACAATTCTTTCTACCATCAAATAAACCTTCCTTAAAATGAGATGGATTGGTCTTTGGCGCTCACTTTACCTTCTTTTTTCCTCTCTCTTGTCTACAAAGGAAGTTGGTGAGAGATGTTTAGCTGCCCATACATGTATTTCCTCTCATTTCAGAAACCTTAGAGTATATAAGATGTCCATAATGACTTGGCAGTTATGACATGGGACCTGCAAGTTCTTCTGAAACAGTAAAGAGTGACCAGGTGGAATATCTTAAATCACCTCTAATCACTTTGTATGTGGGCAGCTAAGCTCACCCTAGATGAATTATTAGCTTGGACTAGATTTCAGATGGCTAAATTTGGGTGAAGTTAATGTCAGTGCTCAGTTTAGGTGCCTTGGGCTGGACTTGGTTGCTGACACAACGTAGTGTCTTTTGAGATGTTTTAGAGTATGCTGTCTGGATGCCAGCCACCACTCCAGCACAGGGCTCTAACATAGGTCCTGCATCATATCTGCCAACCAACATATCCAATTACACCGGATACCAGTGTTGGCAGCTGACCCAAGTCAATGCCTGCCTTGTCTCAGTTCTGTAGAGTCAATCCTCTATTATGCAGACCTACAAAATTTGGCTCTGTTTCAAGGAGAAGTAGCCAGGCGTAAAATCTAGACAAAATCTAAAGACACTTTTAGATTTTAGATTTACTTAAGAGCTTCTATGTCCAAGCATATCATTGTGCTAACATTTATGGGATGCCACAGGACTTGGACAGGAAAATAATCTCAGATCCCTTGTAAAAGCCAAGCCCCATTTCAAAAATGGAGGTGAGAGCACAGGTGTGAGAGCTGATTACTTATTTCCCAGATGGAAATTTAGTAGAGAAGGAGGACACTTGACAAAGAAATACTTTGCCTTTGGAAATAAGGGGAAGGAAGTATGTGACTGCCATGAGATAAAGATGAGTGGCTATTTTTAAAAGTAAGAATAATTTATAGGGGAAAGAGGAATGAACTATGGCACAGAGACAGTTTCCACAACTTCCAACTTTGTTTTCTTTGTTTACCAGGGTTTAAATGCCTTTTTTTTTCTGAATTTTTTACAGCATTAGGGACATCTAGTGGCTGAAAAGCATTAAAGAAGGACATATTCTGGCAGGTCCTACTCTGCCCTGAAATACAAGGAAAAAAATGGGCCAGTCATCCAGTCCAATAAAGCTGAGGTAAAGGAAACCAGTTTTGCTTTTGCTTTTGCACCTCCCAAAAAATGGAGATGTGAAAAGAGAGAGGTGAGTGAATGATGGTGCAAGTTACATGGGGGCATGGGAAGGAGAAAGCATTGAGAGACACTGGTATCTTAGCCTGGAGGATAAAGCAACTCAACTCACCCATGTGAAATGTAAGCATAAATCTCACTCAGTTGCCTGAATCTCATGCAAAGCAAGAAGTTGTTTGCTTTTTTTTTACAGCCCCTGCAATTGCCAACATAGAATATGACTAGAAGTTTATCCCAGGTCATTAGCTGTTGCATGGAAATCAAAGTGGTTTCTTGAAAAGCCAAGTAGAAAATCTCCTGCCTACCATTGAGAAAATCACCCTTAGTCGAAAAGCGAAAAAATTATAACAGGCTGCAATTCAACACTTGGCTGGAAGAAATGGGACAGTTTGCTACCTGCTGCAATTCTGCTGAAATCAAGGAGTTATACAGCAGATAAATTTTGTCCAGTGTATTCCAATAATAACACAAAGGTTCTTAAAAAAACCCACCAAAAAACAGAACAAAATAGCACAACATATTTTTTAAATGTTGATTTCTACTATGAGTAGTTAAAAAATTCTCCCCAAAATTTTCTTCCATTCCAGTGCTCTTGCAACCCCTGATTACTAAGGGAAACCAGGGTTCACAGAGATTTGGTGCACACCTACATCTTATCCCTAAAAAGACAAGGGACATTAAGATATTGTGTAGATGAAATCTACAGACACCTCAGGCAGTTTTGCTATTTAGAGCATCAGTATATAATGAGACTGTACAGAAAATGAGATAGCACATAAATATTAGCACATATTTCTGTACATTTTCCTTTAGGCAGTTACACCCAATCCATTTGGAATGAGACAGAATATCTTTTCTCCTGTATTGTGTATGAGTTGAACAAACATGTATCTATGGATCATCACAGAAGGTGGATGTGTTTTTTCCGACTTACAACATTTCGTGGCTTGGTGTAGACTAGGTGCACATTTTCCTTGATACTTTACCCTGGGGCATTTGCCACCCTTTGGGAAGAAAAGACTTTTCCAAAGAGTACCTGAGGATCCTGAGCCAGAAGAAACCTCTGGGTTTCTGAGTAAGGCACTAAAGACACAGAAGAAGAGACACCCAGATTAAGGGAGACTGCAGTACCTGCAGAAAATAGGAAACCTCTGAAAGGTTTGGGAGAAAATAGCCCTGTCAAGATGTGGAGGAGATGTAAAGCAAGAGATTTTTCATGGGTTGTCCTCATAGCTTGTTCCAAAATAAAACCTAGCACTGAGGATTCCAAGCTGTCCATGGGATGTCCTTGGTGTGCTCTGCTTCAGGGTACAGTGAGGGTGAATGCACTTTCTGAGTATTCACAGAATCATCGAATCACAGAATGGTCTGGGTTGGAAGGGACCTTAAAGATTATCTAGTTCCAACCTCTCTGCCATGAGCAGGGATATCACTGACTAGATCAGGCTGTGTGTCAGGCGTGGTACACAAGACAACCTGCTTCTGCCCGGGGTATTACAGGGCAGAATGAGCCCATGGTGGAATGGATTGGCACAGATCACTTTCCCCAGCATAAGCAGACAGTTCTGCAAGCAAGGAAGTCTGAAACCTGATATCTTTCAGACTCTCTGATTAAGCTTTAGGCATGCACATTATCTGTACTTTCCAGAAAACAGAGGATGAAATTGCCCTTGGCAGTTTTTTTCTTCTTCCTAAAGCCTGACATGTCAAGTCAAGCCTGTAAACCCACATACAAACTGCTGAGTGACTTAATATAATTATTCTACAGATTAATATTAAGTTCTAAGTTTTTGAATTAATGAGAAATATAACAAGCTTTTTCCTAACCCAATTTCTTGGTGTATTATTTTTATGACTGAACATTTTATTTCATCCACCCAAATTATTTTCTAATTGTCACAGTTTGGATACATAAAAGCAATTGGTCCAGGCTATCACAAGCAACATATCAGGTATCTATTCACTCCACAGACCAGCCTTCCAGTGAAAAAAATGCAGTGATCTTCATTGAGAAAGTGTTAAAAAATCACTGTTTCTGGCATCCATGGATGTCTCAATCTGCTTCTTCCTTTTTTATTCCGAAAGGCCTCCATGTTCCTGTCAATACTATCAGTGCACCTCCACAATAACCATTATGTTCTCTCATGTCAGTTATCCAGAGCACCTGCTAAGCTGACCCATCATACAGTAACTATGAGTCACTTACATCCTTTTTTTTTGGCTGGTAACCAAGATGCTCCAATTGATTTTTTTTTTTTTTTTTTTACTAATTCCCGGCAAGATCAATGCACAACTGAAATTCAGTGCCACATGGCTCTCTTCATCACAAATCAGATAGCTGGCTGTGGCACCAGGAGACACTAGGACAGACAACAGAGAATAGGTGGAATTGGAGATAAGGTACATATTATGCTGCAAAATGTATCCATCAGCCAAATGGGTTTGAGTTTGCTGCGTACCGCTGTCTCCCCCAAAGCAATGCTCTCACTTTCTGTAGGGATGGTTTCACTGTTCAGGTGCCAAAGAGTTTATTTTCTGTGCTGGTCTGTACCTGTGTAAGGGCTTATCTCAGATATCTATATCTGGGGACACAATTGACTATATATAAGTAGAAACTTGCAGATACATCATGCAACATAACAAGGTACCTTACCCCTTATCTTGATCTCTTGGTAATAGCTCCCTGTTTTTCATCTTTTCAGTGGCTTCACTTTATCTGTTGTTCTTTGAATCTACCCAAAGTACTGCAGGGAACAGACTCAACCCTTTACTGCCTGATTTAAGTAAGTGACAAAACTGCAAAGAGAAGATGATGAACTTGATTATTCCTATAAGAAAAATAAACAGGATGAGCATACAGTTTCAAGCACTGGTGCATGATTATTTTTCCCAGCTAACTGCTGGCAAGATCTTTGGCACAGTCATGACCAAAGGCCACTCTCCCAGACCATCCCTTGTATCAATGAGCGATGACAGACTGACCAAATGACATTTTTCACTCATTTGAATGTGTGGAAAAAGTCATGTCTCTAGGAGAAAGAATTAAGGCCTGTGAGTGTTTCACACTGTGCTGCTGAGCCAACCTGACTTATTTCATCTGTTAAACCCTGATAGTGCTACTATCAGTCCTGCTCAATCAAACAGTCCCTCACTAGCCTGCCAGAACTCCCAAACAGAGCTAATCATAACCTCTAAGGGTGGTTTTTTTCAACTTTAGACACCAAGGATCATTTATTATTCATAGCTTTGTTTACTTCTTCCATTTATTAATTCAACATCCCAAAGAACAGGAGTAGCCATATAAATAGATTGATCACTTTTGACAAATATTGGCATGTCTCCAGCGTCTTATTTTCAAAATCCACCCCTGCAGGTTTATGGCTTGAAGAGAGACTGCACAATATCTCACGTTGGTTTTTTTGCAACAAAGAAGCAGCTTGAATATGCTAACTGTATTATATAGCTTTTCATTTGCTCTGGTTTTCTTTTAAAATAGCAGGGCATAAATCATAAAATCACCCACATCCCCTCACTGAATGGTTAGCTCCAGGAAACATATTCATCTGTAGTTCATTGACTACCACACAGCTATTAGTTTTGCCCTCAGCAAAATTAGCTATAAGTCAAGGCTTATTTCAAACAATCAGTAGGTCAAGCAGGCTTGTATAAAACAATTTTCCCATTTCCATTGGTATGGAAATAGTACTTTTGGCAAGATTTCAGTATCCCATGTGTCTGCCTAAAAAATCTATGCTAAAATCTTTGCCATATCTTTGCCTACCCTTAGTAACTGTGTTGCTCCAAATCATAAAATCATTTAGGTTGGAAAACACATCTAAGAACATTGAGTCCAACTGCTAACCCAGAAACTGCCAAGTTACCAGTAAAATATATCACTAAATGTCACATCTACACCTCTTTTAAATACTTTCAGGAATGGTCACTCAACCCACTGTTCCAGTGCTCAACAACCTTTTTGTGAGAAGAAATTATTCCTAGTCTAATCTAAACCTCCCCTGGCACAATCCGACACCATTTCCTCTTGTTGTATCACTTGTTACCTGGGAGAAGGGGCTGACTCCCCCCTGGCTGCACCCTCCTTTCAGGCAATTGTAGACAGCAACAAGGTCCACCCTGAGCCTCCTTTTCTCCAGGCTAAACACCCCCAGCTCCCTCAGCTGCTCCTCACAGGACTTGTGCTCCAGACCCTTCCCCAGCTCTGCTGCCCTTCTCTGGACACACTCCAGCCCCTCAAAGTCTTTCTTGTAGTGAGGGGCCCAGAACTGAACACAGGATTCAAGGTGTGACCTCACCAATGCTGAGTGCAGGGGCACAATCACTGCCCTGGTCCTGCTGGCCACACTATTGCTGATACAGGCCAGGATGCCATTGGCCTTGTTGGCCACCTGGGCACACCCTGGATCATGTTCAGTCACTGCTGACCAGTACTCTCAGACTTCCTGGACTTCTTTGCCTCTCAGGGCTACCTCACAAAGAACATTCTTAACCAGTCTCCTAAATAGGCCAAAATTTTCTCTCTGGAAGTCCAAGTCTGCAGTTCTGCTCATCCCCCTCCTTACCTGAGGATCTATAACTCCATCATTTCAGGATCACTGCACCCAAGACAATTCAAGCCATCACGTCATCCTCCAGTCCTCTGTCCACAAACAACAGGTTCAGAGGGTCACCTCCAGCTGTGTCAGGAAAATATTATGTATTGGTAAAACACTGTTGGGAATTTCCACGTTTGCTTTGCTGAATTTTTCCATGTAGATTATAACACAGCCATTCTTTTAAGCCTATCTGGTGTGTTACTAGGAAAATAAATCAGATCAGATCTATCTCAGAAATAAATCAACTACACCAGCTAACACTCACAAACCTCACTGCTGTCATTAAATGGCAGCAGGCTTTTCATAGCTTTCAGGTTTTTTATTTCATTTTTTAATTTTCTCATAAGTGCTCAATTCTTAATGTCTCGCAAATCCATTACTCTCACAGGTCTTTGGTACACAGTATATCTCCTCTGCAAAACCATTCATGGAGCCCCAAGGTAAGATATTTTTCAGCCTATATCATAATATTCTAATTACTGTCTAATAGCACTTCCTAGGAAAAAAAAAAAAAAAAAACATAAAAAAGTGTAATTAAGAAAAGCAACCTAAGGCCATACCAGTCCTGGGGGTTAAGACTTGGATGTTCACATATATAGTGAATTTGAATTTCTCTCTAAATTATCACCCTATGAAAATTAAAAAGTAGCTTTCCAGAGAACCAAAGGTGGTTGGTTCACATTGTGTTGGTTACACATTGGTTCCCATCGTGAAAAAAGAATATAAATAATCATCCATGGTTTACATTAAATTTCCTATTGTGTCGATATAACCGTGACTATTCTTTTCAAATGTGATGATAAACATGCTCACAAAGCTTTCCCTTTAGCACACCTCGGAGTACAATACATGCACATTTCTTACATAAACGATTTCCTGACAGATTATTTGGGGTGAAAAATATTATCTCCAAGATATGTTAAAGTGTGTCATTAATAGCCACAGAGGTTTTTTCAGTAATCTAATGATTCCAACATTTTTAAATTCAATTTTCCAAAACCCTACGTTTGCACATTTGTATTGCCTACGTACATAATTTATTATTTTAAAATTATGTTTACATACATCAAATTGTCCATTCATCAAGAGAAAAATTACTTGTGCAGCACCAGGTGCTGGAGTTGAGGTGGGTTTTTTTTAATATGTATGTTTCTCTGGTATATGGAAAGCAGTATTAAGAGCACTAAATCATCTTGTCTCTAGGAACACATATGAACTGTAAATGAATGAGGGAGGCAAATTTGCTTAATTAGAATCAATAGTATCGTCCTTTAATTAAAGAATATTGATTGTGTTATGCAGAGGGAAGGCTTGCAGAGGATATTCTTTAATGCGATTTCTGTTTGACTTGCAAACTTATGTCAAGGGTCAAATTGAACTTGTACATTGAATACCCCATTCAAGAAGAGTAATCGCTCTGAATTCACCTAGGACCTTTTACAAGAGGAAACCCAATGTTAAATCTTTACAGAGAAAACAGAAGATTTTCACTGAGAAAGACGTGAGCTTTTTTATATTCCTCCTCCAGAGGAACTTCAGAGAGGTACAGCATCCTATTTTCTTCCTGCATCCTATTTTCTTCCTGCTTCCTGTGTCAGGAAGATCAATAGGGAAGTGCATGGATCAGGAACCTCATTGCTTTTGCAACATCTCCCTTGCACATAAAAACACATGATTTCATGACAGTTCAAGGAATAGTATGATGAGAAAACAAAGCTGCCTCATGTGTCATCATTTTGTTTTAAGATCTGAGTGCTGTAGCTTCCAGCTATTATTGATATAAGAATGACATGCAGTCCCCAATGTTCCCATTTCCTTTACACAGCCAAAGTGGATCACAGAATTGCAGGGTACTGAACACTGAAATTGTATTAAGCCACCAATTAAGTGCTGAAATACACACCATTTCATGTCAATAACAGTGACAAGAGGCATGCTCTTGAAAAAAAAAAAGGCTGTACAACTCCAAGACACTTCCTTCACAGTAACCAGCTGAGCCATACATCATGAGCAAAGTAGAATAAAAAAAAAGCAAAGAGCTAACTGTGTGCCTATCTACAAAGTCCCTGCAGACTGAAATTTAGCTGAGCTATCCAAGGGGAGGAAAAAAGAGTATAAGTATGTATTAGTAAGTTGCAGGAAGTATTCAAAAACCGAGGAAAATTCCATGTTTGAACATTTGTGGTCATTAATCAGTAACTGCAGGTCTTTTCAGCAGACACTGTTTTGCACACTGTAATTCTTATCATTATTAGTCATTACTAGAATTACAAGGCTGTAAACGTCTACTGAAAATCAGACCAATATTATTAAAAAAAAAAAAAAGAAACAATCATATACAGTGAGGTATCCCTGTTTCCCAGAGGTCCTCTGGAAAGGAACAGGACGAGGAAAGGCAAAACTGATGCAGAGAGTTGAAAAAACTCCCAGTCTCACAGTGGATTGCAGATGACATTTTGCACCCTTCCCAGTTTAGTGCTCTCAGACTTGCTCCCCTCCATTTTTCTGTGTCAGCAGGGACTAAAACCTTAGATTTTGCTCTGAGTAAGTTATGCCATCAGTTAAATGTGAGCATGTACTGGCTTCTCTCATCACAGAGCCTATGTCCTAAAATGGACACACACACACATGCGCAAACTTCCCTTCCTGGACCACATCAAGAGTGGGAATCATGGACATGCAAAGAGTGCCAGCACACAGATCCCTTCACCTATGGATCATGTATGTATGGAGGATTTCCATATGTGTGCAGGGTCCTGCTGCCTTTGCCAGTCCATCAGTAGAAATGACAGCACAGGTGCCACTGCACGGCTGGCATGGGGCTGTGCATTATGGACAGCAACAATGAGCACCTGCTGATGGAAAACACGAAGGTCAGTAGTTACTCCTGCCAATAAACAGGATAACAGTGCAACATCTCCTCCAGCAAAACCAAAAGGTGATAATGAGCATGAGCATCACAGTGTCAGCAAAGCTGCAAGGGTGGCAGTAATCAGAGGTACCTCCATTCATTTCCATATATTACGTTGATGGGGATTAACATTCAGGTCAATTTTTCCTGTGGTCTTTTAAATGAAACTGTATATTTCTTTGACTGATCACATCCTAAGCATTCTTCATTTCAAAACTTCACTTTATGGGTTATTTCCTCTCAGCTATCATTAATACAATGCCAAGGCTAATGAAGCACTCGGTAGAAGGTAAATATTAATGAAGGGTGTTGGAGTTCTAGTTAGCAGGCCTGTGGGGGGAAGAGAATTAAATAGGTGCATGAAACCATGTAAATATATAGCTATTATGCATAGGAGAGTCTGGAGGGCTTTTAGATTTTTTTTTTTTATTCTTCTAGTCCTTCTTATTTCTTGTTCTTCAGCTTCAGTTTGTGCATAGGAGCCTTTGGGTTGATACAAACCCAGAAGATTTCTAGGTGGAAAAGATGTTGCTGAGTTGGTTGCACATAAAAGTAGAGGTCTTTTCCCAGTGTGGATAAGTCTCCCCATAATGACATGAGCTATTTAAGCAGAGCTCTGTCTTACTGCCAAAAGCTAAGTGTATGGAGGGTTTGGTGACACAGTTATGCCTATTAAAGACAATATTTCCATGGCTCTTCCTGTCAGATGGGTGAAGCATTGCAGAGTACAGCTGATATTTGTGGGAAGGCATCCCCCACATACTCATGAGGAATCTCAGCTTGTATTTCTTCTGTAAGGAATGTCTTTGAGGCTCAGCAAAACCCAAACACAAAGAAGTGCCGTGGCAGCAGTTCAAAGTGGCTTTTAGTTCCCTGTGTTGCAGTGGTCAGAGAAAAACCATGAGTCCCTATGTGTACATAGGACTGGTTACAAAAGAGAAACCAACAGCCAAAGCAGACTGAAAAAGTCCAATTAAGCAAATGAGGTTGCATTATGTCTCTGTCAGGAATGTGGTTTGAGTTATACTACTGCCCTGTAGCTCTTGCCTTGCTAGTGTCCTACAAAGAACAGCTAATCTCCTCTCAGCAGGAGAGGTGTTAACAGCTGAGTAGCAGTGCCTAGTGAAGACAAGATCACACATAAGGTAATCGTGATTGACTGGTGATACCTCAGGTACACTGATTTGTCAATGCATGTGTATTACCTAATGATGAGAAACATATCTTCGTGATTAGACTCAACATACCATTTTTTTTTCTTTTCTTTGACACAGATTTAGGCCAGGGTCCAAGGGGATTATTTCTCCATACCACAGTTTCTTAACTGTTTCTGTAACAAGCCTGCTATTTCCTCACTAATTGTTGGGCTGGGTTATAACATACTAGGTGTACCTGTACAAAATCTGGCATAAGGTGTTGGGGGTTTCAGCCTAGCACTGGAGGTAGTACTCTAAAATCTGAGTTCTAAATGGCCATGGAGAGCATGCAATTAAACCTATACAATTAAACCTAAATACCCTTTCCCATGCTGGTTCCCAGTTCTGCTCACAGGAAGGAGTTTAGAAAGGTGTGCAGGGTGCTCATGAATGTTTTCCCAGCATAGGAAACTCTCAAGCAAAGCATGAATAAGGTATTTTCTACACTTCCTGCCAGCATTGATGTTACATGATGTATCATGTAAGACAAACCAGTGAATTAATTCCCTGCTTTTCCTGTTAAAAAGATTTTTTTCTCTTTCAGGTTCTTTAGCAAGAGCTGTCAAGTAGTCCCCCAGAAAAATCCTAACTCTCCTCCCACCTCAGAGAAAACTCCCACAACAAAACACCAAAGCACAGAATTTTTCAGTCTTAGTCACCACACCATCTCCTTTTATTAATAGAGCCTTGACATGGAAGAGTTTTCTGGCCAGACATTTTTCACACCCCAATAGGCTCAAATAAAAAATTATTGCCAGCACAATGATTTAAATGTAAGATGCAACACTACAGCACTTGCCTAGCTTGATTTCTTAATGTCAGCTCCAATGTGTCTGACACATGCAAGACATAAATGAATATCCATATTTCCTTGGAATTAAAGGTTCCCCGACAGCACATGGTATGGAGCATACGGCACTCCCGATGGGTCGTTATTGTGGACTGGCATTATTTTCACCTCCTTCATTCTGCCCCAGCCAGATATACTAGTGGGAGCCAAGACTCTCCCCACTAACCTCAGGGGCAATTTTCTCAAAATATTTTATATAAAGCAGTCTATACTGCATTTGCTAATTGCATCTGTCAACGCCCCTTGCCAAAATTTTCTTAAGTAACAAAACCATTGGCAGTAAACATGGAGATCTATGTATTTGGGTAGAGGAAATGTTTTTTATAGTGCATGAGCTAAAGGTTATAAATGGGAAATGATTGCTTTTTTCACAGAGTTGGTCCATAGAGCTTCCTCAGCCCACACTGTGTCAAAATTGGCACCTTTCTCCTTTAAAAATAACTTTTTCTGATGTATTTCTCCTTGGCTTCTTTCTCCGCCTCCTAATCTCTTTGTTCAGTATTTCCTCCCGACACAGAGTCATCACACCATTCATCTGCATCAATCTGTCTGCCGCTCACAGACTTTGCTGGGTCTGCCTCATCAAGTGCAGTCACTAAATTCATATCTTTTTTCAAGTCAGTAATTGCCTTCAGCTTCACGCTGTCATTTTTGCTTGTGTTGATGTCTATTAGATTTTTGTCTACTGTTTCAGAAGTCTGTGTCGTATTCCTTGAGTCACATAAACTCTAGCTCTGCCAGTGATTTACCAGCCCATCCTGCCTGAAACTGTAGAAATTATGTTTCTGCATACACAATTCCCTGTTCATCATGAAAAAGGTGAAATATCTAATACCTGTAACCATGTGCCCAGATATCAAGCCCAAGATTTATGTCCTCCAACCTCAAGGTATGATTCAGTTTGAGAGAAAACTACTACTAACGTAATATGCCTACATGTTGGTGTCCCCATGTCTAGCAGTGCCCAAGCTCCTGCTATAGCAGCACAGACTAACTCAATTAATTTGTCCTCACACAAGCCTCTAGTGCTATCTGAGATGCCCTTAAGCTGTCTGTCTGCCTTCCAGCCACAGGCTTCGAGTCCCTTGTCAATATAGGAAGTACAGTCTAGAGCAACTCAATTTATCCTAAGTCTGGCTAAAGCCAAAGGGTCAGCAGAGTTGCTTTTCAGGCTCCAGTGTAGTGATTAAATTTTCATTGACTAAAGCAGGAGGTTAGGCACTTAACTCACAGGTAAACCCCTACACACAGGCATGTGTGTTTAAATGTCTAAATCTGGAGCTGACTTCCACCCTAAAGGCTCTGTTCAGTTGCCCAAACATATGGTGCAATTTGCAACACTATGGAGTGTCCAAATCATCCACAAAATGCTGACAGAATGACACAAGCTACAGGAGCACTACTCAGAGCCACATGGAATACCCTGGGGCATCTCAGATGGCACTAGAAATCAGTGTCTAGGCTACTAGAAAGACTACATGTCTGCAATATGGATGCCTAAACAGACCTAGGTTCATCTCTAAGGAGGGTGAGATGGGGTTTGAATTATGCCTAGGAAAATTCAAAAAAATTAAAAGAAGCATTATCCAGAAACTCTTGGATATATCTGCCATCCAAAAATAACTACCAAGCCTAAGCTAATTATCTAGACCAACTCCAGAGTATACAAATATAACTTCCTTCAGACGAAAATTTATACCATGTAAGAGAGATGTCTAAATTAGGCAGGACAAATTGCCCACTAGAGTGGTTTATCACTCTCTACAGATTGTAGAAGGAACCCAAAAAAGTATCTTAAATATCTAATGTTTAGCAGGCTAGTGCTAAACAGCATCACATTCTGCCTTTCCCTGTATGATTCAATAATAATTACCCAACTCCCTAAGTGTTAAATATGTGAAATTCTCTTCAGTAGGGGTAGATTTTAAATATTTGTGTGAACAATGAGTTTCTGTCAACTGCTACTATAACATCCATCATGGTAAGGTGGGCGGCCAACACGATGACTTCCCCTTATAAATCCACTCTGAGTGTTTATATCCTTAATCAATATTGCTTGTTTTGCAAATATTACACCTACTAGGTCATAGAATCCTTTATTATACACTAAAGATTTCCTTCTATGGGGATGAGCCATGAGGATTCATGTCTACCTAACTGGCTACAGAGCCACAGATGTACACACAGGATATAGCAGACAGGATAGCAACCTGATAAAGAAAAATCTTTGCACCAGAAGGAAAGGTCTTTCTCTTTTCTTGTAAATCACAGTCAAATCTGCCCACCTTTCTTTAAACAGAAAAGGGAAAATAGAGGTCCTGAGTCACCAGTAAAGCATGGGTCACCTGCCATCTGATCAGATATCCTGAATGTTACCCGTCCTGACATTAAATCTACACTCTACATAAAGATAACAAAGAACAACATCCATTGGAGAGCAAGCTCTGAAGAAATGAAATAGAATTCAGTGTCTTTGTGTGTGATGACAAATGCCTTCATTTTTTCTTCCTTATTATTTTTTTCAATTATATGCATGTGTCAGCATATACATAAACAATGCCTTAAATAATTTTCTAAAGGTAAACAGCACAGAATTAAAAGATTTTTCAGGTTAAAATAGTGTTATTCAAAAGCAGTTAATGTGTATGATTTATCCATCACCTCTGTGTGAAGTCTTTGAAAAGGTTCTTTTGTTCTAAAGTTAGGGGGTGGAATAAGAACCACAGTAATGTGTAGCATTGAGATTTAAGGAGGAGACATTCAAATGGCATTCATCTAGTCCCTCTCTGCTAAGATGAACAAAGGGACTTCATCACTTGTATTTTCTGAATTGCATTGTCAAAGGGCTAAGCCTAGAACAGATGCTCTGGCCCAGATCAATTTTACCAAACCAAAGAAATTAAACAAAAGTTAGGTGTCATAAGAAGGATTTTTCATACCTGAAATAGTTGTCCAGACCAAGCTGATCATGCACACACTCTTTGCACAAACAGAGAGATTTCCAATGGGCAGTTCACCTTGTCCTAAATTGAATGTTTAAGATTAGAAAAGCAGAATAATCTCTGTTTTGTGCCTCTCTTTGTCAGTCCCAAAAGGATTACATTACTACTTTA
>VZTN01006523.1:86378-114887 GCA_013400515.1 Erpornis zantholeuca
AAACATGTCTGTTCCCTGGCAGTCCTTGTTCTCTCACTTTTTCACTAAGCCATAGGAAAAAACAGTGACACCCTACAACTGGAAAATCTATGATTGCTGCACACACACGATTTTTCTCAGCTTTGTCAGGTTACTCCATTATGTCACCTGAAATCAGTGATGTCTAGGCCTGATAGTCTCTACTTTTCAATCATTTGGTCTTAAAAGGAAAATTTCTGTTACTAATGCACATTTATTTGGGGAACAAGGAAAAGTAAGAATCACTGGGACTCTGCTAATGGCATGTCACATTTCGTTATTGTGCTGCACTTGCTTCTTCTGCCTCGCGTTAAGAACATTCAATTCCAGCTCCCGAGGATATTGGTTCCATACCAATGAAGCTAAAAATATTTCAGGATGCCCACGGGGTGAATACTTCTATGTCCTTTCACTTAGATGAGGCTGTTTTAGGATGATGCTGTCTCACACGCAATATCTCTTGCATACTAATCAACGCAACCATAATTCAGGTCATTTGATTTCAAAGCATGTTCCCTAATGCGTTAACCTTTCACTGTTAACCTCCACTGTCCTCCTTCATGTGGCACAAAGGGATTGAACCAAGCAAGTGGATGATGGGTAAAGACAACTGTAAATGGAAACTAAAGAATGAGGCTTAGATTCTTTTTATTACAATACATTTAGACGAAGCAATTCAACTCTGTTATCCTGAGTCACAGTCCACTAGTTTGATCACAAGGTTATCCTTCTGCTCCTTTTCTGCAGACAATGAAAGCTTGATGACAGTCTCTACAGCCCTTCGAATATTTACACCACAGCCAACCCAATTAAAACTTTGTCCTGCTTCTATGCTTTCACAGAACCATATAAGGAAGAGAAATACCAACATAACCTATTGAAAACCAACAACATTTGTTGAAAAAACACATTCAAAATCAGCAGCACAAAAAAAAAAAGAAAAAGCTGTTTGAGACTGAATCAACTGAAAGCCGTCTGTGTGAAACATTTGGAGAATCACTTCAGATACATATATATTGCCAACTGTATTCACAGATCAGTTGCACTCCAAAAATGGGGAAAATAGTTTAATGAGTTCTGCATTGAATTTAAACCCCTCTGCTCTATTTGTATGTGTTTACGGTCACTGCCTTTAGAGCTTTTAAAAGAAAATGCAAATGCTCTTACTGTTCATAATTAGGATCTGGACTGTAGTTCTTATCTATTTTTTCATGGGTCAAAAGCTTTGCAAAATCAGATGAGAGTGAAAATTATTTAATTCCCAAAGCAGGTAACATTACAACTCAGTGTAGACAAGGTGACATCATGTAAAATTTCTGACATATTTTTTTCTCATTTGTGTAAAGCAGAGGAGCTGAAGTTATGGGACAGGGTTTCCATCAAGAATGGTTTTTACTTTGATGATCCAAATAGTCCCATTCTTCTAAAGTGAAATTCAGTGTACCCTTATAATTGTACTATACAACATATAGGGCTAATAAAATCATAGAAGGTTTGGCTTTGAACAGACCTTAAAGAGCTTCTAGTTCCAATCCCTGCTATGGGCCTGACACACTCCACTAGACCAGGATGCTCAAAGTCCTGCCCATCCTGGCCTTCAGCAGTTCCAGGGATGGAGCAACCACAACTTCCCTGGGTAAACTGTTCCAGTGCCTTCCTCATAGTAAGGAATTTCTGCCTAATATCTAATCTGTATCTACCCTTTTTCATTCTAACACCATTTCCCTGTGTCCTATCACTACATCTTCCTGTTACAAGTTCCTCTTCAGTTCCCTTGTAGCCTCTTTAGTACCAGAAGGCTGCAATAAAGTCTCCACAGAGCCTTCTCTTCTCCAGGATGAGGAGCCACAGCTTTCTTCGCCTGTCCTCATGGGAGAGGTGCTCCAGCCCTGTCATCATCTTCAGGGCCTCCTCTGGACTGCTCCAAAAGATCAACCTCTTTCCTTTGCTGAGGACCCCAGAGCTGGACACAGCCCTCCATGTGGAGTCTCACAAGAGAGGAGTGGAGGGGTAGAATCACCTCCCTTGACCTTCTGCTCACTCTGCTTTTGATGTAGCCCAGGACAGGGTTGGCTTTCTGGGTTGCAAGAACACCTTTCTGGCTTATATCCAGCTTTTTATCCACAATTACCCATGAGTCCAGGTGAACCCAGCCCTTCTCCTCAGGGCTGCTCTCAGTCCTTTCACTGCTCAGTCTGTGTTTGTGCTTGTGATTTCCAGAACCCAATGGAGCAGACACCCAAGCTTTTTGAGTGTTCTATCTAATGTTTAAATTGTATGTGTTAAAAAATATAGCTGCTCACTACCGTTTGCTCTGTTAGGTGAAAAAATAATCAGTCATTCCATAGCCATGGAGCTGGTGAGAAGCTGGAGCTTACCTTCTTCTCAAATAGCAGCCCTCCAACAAAATTCTTTGTGTTACGAAAGGGAGGCTTTTTGTAAAATTTTCCACAAAATTAAATGCAAGCAAATCTACTCCGGGGTGATGTAAATCTTCCTTGAGAACAGAAATCAAAGTTTCCATTCCAACTTTACCTCTTGCATTATGGGCATACATTACACTTAGATATAATATAGACAGATGGACACATGTCATCTTGTGTACGTACATCTGAAGTGACATTTTTAAATGGAAACAAAGCCATTTGGAGTCAGACAATCAAAATGTCCTTTATTGAGCTAATTTTTAATCTGTTTTCAAAATTAAATGAAATTAAAATGTATTTGTTCCTATTAAGTATTTGCCCTTGCCAAATCCTGACAAGAAATGTTTCCACTGCGAAAATATTTTATAGCACCAATTTGACCTATCTGTGGTCTTTCCTGAGTTTACATTTATGATTGTTTCACCAAGTGTGTTGTATTGTTTATAGCACCCAGGACCACTTGTGAGGATATGAGATTCACTGTGCTAGAGACTGTGGAACATGTAAAACAGTGTAAAGCTGTCTGGGCAGGATTCAGCTGCCTTTTTACAAGTTCCTAAGTGCAATGTGGGACACCCAAGGGTGTCCTAAAAACACACAAAGTGGGACATGTCTGGAAGACCTGCAGCCTTCAGGAATAGCATCTGGAAGCCTGAAAGGATACCCTTCTGTGCTTAAAATGATGCTAACTTCCTACATTTAGGCAACAAAATCTTACCCTCCCTGTTCTGAAACACAAATTCTGAAAAAAACAAGGACTACGGGATTACAAACTATGTATTTACAAGAAGACAGCATTAATAAAACAAGTACAGGAACTCTGGGAACATAAAAGAAGCAGAACTGCATCAGAAACTGAGATCCAATCAGCCCATTAACCTCCCTCTGGCAGTGGTCAACAGTAAATATTACAGAGAAACACAACAAAACCAGGCTAAACCTGCAGAGACCCTTCCCTGCAATACAAGGCTGCAAATTAAGAACTTCTTAATAGAAGCAGATTAAATTGCAATCAAAACCTAACAATTTTTACACGGGCTTTTATGAATAGAAACCTTGGGTAGATTAACTGCTAGTGGTTTATCTTGAAAAGAAACAGAGGGCTGGCTTTGCTAACTAGGCCCAGGCATAAAATCCACAGTTAACCTGACACCTCTGTGCCCCAGAGCCAGCACCATGGCAGAGTATTCCAACAGCAACAGCTATTAAAAGATCTGGAATATTTTTAAAATCTCCCTATTGAAAATATTTCGTGGTCTGGTGATTAAAATTCATGAAGAATTGTAGGTTTTGTTTTCTTTCTCCACTAACTGAAAACTAAGTTTTTTGAGGCATCAGTGTTTATAATTTCATATAACCCTCCCTCACCAAATGACCCTTAGGATCCTAGTTATAATTCCATTGTTTATAGCAAACAATTTCTGTGATTTCTTAACTGGCAAGCTCAGGACTGCAAATTTCAAAATAATTCCATTTTTCAGGACTTATGTCATCTGATAATGATGACATATCATATTCTAAAGTCATAGGTCTGTTATTCTGCTCCTACATTTTAAGAGTAAAATATTGATCCTGACACAAAAAAGTGATTTTTTAGAAGAAAGATGATAAAGTGTTCCAGTTTTCAAATGTTGCAAAAAAAATTATCCTGCTAACCTGTTGCCATTGCTGCTAAATGCCATCCCATCAATCCTTTTCTTGCTGACCTGATGCATTGGCACAACATTTCCAGCATTGATGATGTTCTGTCCAAGGTCATGAGGGGGGTTCATTCTTACTCTATATGAAATTTAACTCACATCCAGTGACTCCCACATATGCCTTGGGAAATGAGTAGCTCAGCACTGAGGACTACAGGAGAGCTTATAGACCTCTAAAATCTAATCCACTGCTGTCCTGACTGAGCAAGCAGCTCCTTGTTGGCGAGCAATGCACAGCTAAGAAGCTCCCAGGCTGTTCCTGCATGAGAAAGGTGACAAGCTGGTAAACACAACACCAAGGACTGCTGGGTGTAGGTAATTTCACAGATTTTGGCCATTTTGTGGGAACATCATCCCAGGCTTTCCCTTGGAAACAGACCAGTTATTGATAGACAGGTTTCCTCCGATTTGTGCCATCATTAATATTCATTCAAAATCATTTTGCATGGTTGCATGCTTACAGAATGACTCAGAACACCAAAGGTTTTGACTTCTGGTCATTTGCAGTTTGTTGTATTAGCAAGTATGTGAGGCTCCTCAGTTTAATTGCAGGAGTGTTTTGAAAGTGATTTCCTAGGTCTACCTGTCACGTTTTTATTAGCAGACCTACCACAGTGGTGCCTGGGGACAGAAGACACATAGAGGTCTGATGTTGCTGGGCATTGTCTGCCCTGTCAAGAGAGCAAGGTGAGAATGCAGAAGAGACAAAGAAATGACCAGTTAAGGAAAGAACAGGTTGTACAAGGAGGGAGGAGTGAGAAAGAAGGAAAGCTGGCAGAAGAGGCAGCAGACATACTGGACAGTGCTCTAAGGTAGATGGTGTGGGTACACACAGTCACAGAACGTTCTGAAGGGACCCACATGCATCATCAATTCCAACTCAAGTGAATGGCCCCCACGGGGATGGAACCCACAACTTTGACATTATTAGCAAGTGGAGATTCAGCTTGAGAACAGAGCCTGAGATGGGTAAAACTAATCCCATTGGCACCACTGTACTGACAGCTCCACACTGACACCATTATGTCTGCTGTCTACTCATCCAGCTGCTTCTGGACATGTTTTCCAGGCTTGAGCCTCCAGCTGATGGTTTCATGAAGTTTCTCCAAAGTCATAAATTACATGGGGCTATGAGGGTAATATGAGTAGGTTTGCTGCTGTGAGGGCAATGTAACAGGGAAAATATATGTATAATGGGGGGGTGGGGGGAGGGAAGGAGAGGAGTCTTCTCTTTTCAGGAGTCAGAGCCCTAGCTGTTCTTCAAGGCAGGGTACCTGCTCCAAATCCTGTCTCTGAATGCAAAAAGTATTAACTGGAAGTAGACAGTGTTAATTGAAAGAGATGACCTTCACATCAACCACGTGTTCGCACGTACTGTGTTTACTTACAATACTTTTTACCCCTTACAAGAGCCTGAACATAAAATCTCAGTGAAACCTTTCCCTTGGCAGACCAGCAGAACAATAAAAAAAAGGGCAAACAAGATGAGAGGGGAGGAACAGGGATTAGTGTATGGGAAAACAGAAGTAGGGAGACTATTATTCCCAAATAGTTTCCCAAATACTCCTTTTGCTTCTCACCATTGAATGCAATCCATATTGCTGCTGAAACACCAGCTTTCTTTACAGATAGCCTACATGTTATTTGCATGTAAATTGGTGATATAGAAGACAGCATCTACTATAGATTATCATGGCCAGAAGATCTGAGTCTTTGGACAATGGAATAGAAGTAATATGAACAGTCCTTTTTCATATATTTAGTTCTTTTGTAAGCTTATAAGACTTCCTGGGAAAAAAAACCAGCTCTATAGTGAAATTCTGTTTTGGACATGGACAGGACACACATCGTGGGGCAATTCTCACCCTCTGTGCAGCAACCATCATACATGTTTACAAACAATGTGATGTTTCCAATAGAGTCAGCACCTCACCTTTCATTTCTCAGTACAGATAGGAGTCCATGGAAGCTGTTAATTGTACAGTAGAGCCAGAAGTACTTGATGGAGAAACTTTTTTATTTTACTGACACTGTGAAAAAAAATCAGCTATGGAAAACTGAAAAAAATTTTTTTAAGTATTTTATTTTTTTCTCCCTAGAAATCTGTTGTCAAAAAAAATACAGCTCTGCAGGTGAGATTAACTGCATTCAGTTTAAACTAATAATCTTTATTACATGGATTTTCCTTGAGACAATCAATAAATTATCTTTGTTCTGCTCCTTGTATGACCAAGAACACGTTTCTGTCTTTCTCCCCCTGACTTCTGTTCAGGAGTCAGAGCCCGAGTTATCCTTCAAGGCAGGGTACCTGCTCCAAATCCTGTCCTACCTCACCTGAAACTAGTCTGAAGAACAGAGCATGGATTTGACTGAAATTTAAAAAGGAGCTTACCTTCCCATTTAGTAGAATAAATTAGGTCTCTTGGTTTTGGAAGGCTATTCATTGAGAGCTTTGTGGAAAATTTGAATAGGAAGCAAGTTTTCAGCAAGCCTGGAGTGCTGTGCCAAAGAGTTGGCATGCTGGGAACAGTCTCCACTTGAGAAGTGCTCTGAGAAGAACTATGGGAGACTGACAGGGGGAATTAACTCCAGGTTTGGGACTGATGTTTGAGTGAGGGATCCAAGAAGCTCATAAAATATGGAACAGGATCAGCACATAAGCTGCTTTGTATATGTGCAACAGTGGAAATTTAGTCATTTAACCCTCTTGAGTTAATCAGCAGCTGAGCAGTGGTTTTTGAAGGCTTTAGGTAGCTTAAGATACATATATGCGTCTCGGTTCATCAATCTTAAAAAAAACCTCACAGCCTGTAGTAAGGGAAATAAAATCCTATGTGCTTCTTATGTCCAGGCTGCCTCTATGGCTTGGAGTTTTATTCAATCTTTTCTGGCAGGACTTATCAAAACAACAGATCGCTTTGGCTAATTAACCAATATTAGCTAGAGAACTGTGATTTCTGCATTCTTGAAATAAGGAGGTTAGTTGTGACTGCCTGTTAAAGGAAATGGTATTACTCTGAAAACCTGAAATTCTCTAATGTGTCAAAAATCAGCAAGCATATATGTTTCTTTGATTTTTAGGAAGCCAAGACACTGTATTGCAACCAGTGACTCCACATGGGTGTGCCAACCTTTCTACAAGTGGGACAGAAAACCTTGTGACCCATGACACACATCAGAGGTTCCTCACATCTGAGGTGGGTGTGGCAGGATGGTGCAGGACTCAGTGTGGAGGCTGTTTTCAGGGGCACCTGCTGTCTCACCTCCTCCAAAAGGCAGCACCACCCTGAAGTCCCCATGCCAGTATGGTCCTGGCACCAGACCCGTGACAGAAACCTGCCAATAACACCTGCACTTGATTCACTCCTGTCTCGGGGGCTACAAAATGCTCCCCACAAAACTCACTGTTCATCTATCGGAAAAGCCCACAGCAGTCAGTTAAGGATTTTAATTGTATTTCCCTTTCGGTTGTGGTTACATGGAAATATAATTACATTTATTTTGTCCTAGACAAAAGAAAAAAAAAAAATGAAAGGAGGAAAAAAGCATTCAAAGAAATGGAAGTTTACACAGTAACACAAGATCCAGAACTGCGGTAATTACCCCAACATAAGTCTCCAAAGAGTAAAAATGAGACATCACAGAGGAACAGATTATGCCATGTCTGTAGATGCTGGGGGTTCATATGTCTTCCTCTGAGGCAGCCTGTCCTGCTTGCTGTTAGAGACAGGATGCTGCTGAACAGACCTGGAGCATGATCCAGTCTGACAATTCCTGTTTCCCTAAGACTACTAGATAGAGAAAACATACCTTATTTAAACTACTTTAATTTTTCCCTTTCTTCCATGCAGATTTAATTTCCTTCTGGAAAGCAGTTACCCAGCTGTGGCTATGAAACTGGTAATAAGCACACAGCTTCAGTTCAGAGGTGATCAAGCACTGCTCCTAGGTTTTAAATAATAGAATATGGGAAAGACAAGAATGGGGGTAGGTAATGAAGGCACTTTGTGGTGTTTGGATCAAGCATCCAGGCAGTACGTCATAGTTGTCAGAGTGAAACAGCGAGTTCTGGTCTTCTTCAGATCAAACTTTTTCAAAACAGGCACAGAAAGCATGTTCTTTCTGCTAAAAGAAAGACAGGAAAAAGGAATCTAAGCTACATGTAAAATCATTTCAAAGCTAATATTTTTCACTCCCGTGTAACACTTTCACCTTCCTTAATAACAGGAGGATGGATACACATGAAACTTTATGTTTTTAAAATTATCTTGCTTTTGGAACACAGGGCCAGGTCTTCTGTTAAGGAAAAATGAAACAGATACATTGATTAAGTGCTTTTAATCCAGTTTTCACTGCCTGAAGTTCTGGCACTCGTTCACTTTTTTACAAAAGAAACTGCATATGGAAAACTTGGAAAAGCTCCACAGCTGAAAACTGTGTGCAAGCTTTCTCCTTGCAAGCCTTGCCATCGAATTTAGAGGACCAGGAATCTCGTGTGCATTCCCTGTCCTTTCATTCCTTCTCCAAAACAAGTTTCAGAAAAACAAAGAAAACATTTAACATCTAGCAGAGAAAAAAAAAAAAATAAAGGCAAGCATTAAGGTATGTCAGGCTTCGAAATGCACTTTCCATTCTATCTTCAGCAACCCATTCTGTAGTTACAACGAGAAATCAGAACTTTATGCCTGGGCATGATGGGTGCAAGGTGGTAGAGATCGTCACCAACCCAAGGTGGGCATCAGAGGAACAAGAGGGTCCAGGAGAACTGGTAGAAAGACTGTAGGGTCTGGGTGTGGGCAGAGAGCCCTTTTTGGGGCCAGGGGGAGGTGAGGGGGCTGTTACTGGGCAGACAAATTAACATGACATAGCTCAGCATACCACACACAGAATGTTTCAGTCAGAAGGGACCTATCATGACCATCTAGTCCAGCTGCCCAGCCACTGCAGGGCTGACCAAAAGTTAAAGCTTGTTCCTGAGGGCCTTGTCCAAATGCCTCTTAAACACTGACAGGCTTGCAGCACCAACCACTTCTCTAGGAAGCCTTTTTCACCCTCTAGGTGAAAATATCCTTCACAATGTGTCGTCTGGACCTGGCCTGGTGCAGCTTTGAACCATTCCCATGCATTCTATCACTGCATATCAGGAACAAGAGACCAGCACCTCCCTCTCCACTTCCCCTCCTCAGGAAGCTTTAGAAAGCAATGAGGTCACCTTCAGCCTCTTTCTCTTCAAGCTAGACAACTCAGTGTCCTCAGCACTCCACACAGGACATTCCTTCCAGCCCTTTCCCCAGCTCTGTTGCCCTCTTCCAGAGGCATTCACAGACCTTCATTATACTCGAATTGTGGGGCCCAGCACTGCACACAGTACTCGAAGTGAGTCACAGCAGTGCTGAGCACAACAGGAGGCTCAGCTCTTCTGGCCAGCTGGTAATGTCCTGTCTGACAGACCCCAGGATGGGCTTTACTCTCTCGGCTGCCAGGGCTCACTGCTGGCTCACACTGAACTGTTGCCAACCAGCACCTCACATCCCTGTCTGCAGGACTGCTCTTCCCATTTATATTTGTGCATTACTCCATCCTAGGTGCAGAATCCAGCATTATGACTAGCTGAATTTTACCCCATTAATCACAGCCCAGTGCACCAATCAAACCAGATCCCTCTACAAGGCCTCCTCTCCCTTGAGAGTCCACGCTACCTCCAACTTTGCCTAACGGTGCATTCAACTTCAGCATCCAGATCATTGATAAGTATATTGAACAGGACTGAACTGTAGAATTGTACCCCAACTCAATTCCCCACCAGCCACATTTTGCCCCATTCACTACAACCCTTGGTGCTCAGCCCTTCAGCCAGTTCTCCAGAGCATGACAAACCAGAAGGAGTCTGTGAGGAACAGTATCAAAAGCCTTCCTGAAATCCAGGAAAATGTACCTCTCTGAGTGCAGCCGCTGGAGGGATCCACATTCTACAAATTACATATATATATGTATAAATACAAATATATGCGCATATATATATATATGTGATGCATTTGTTTATAAATATATGCATTTATACACACATATATCTCTCCCGTCTATCAGCCACAGAAGGAAACAGAATGAGGCATCTGTGTATTTGTGAGACTGCTGTGCTTTCTGTGTGTGCTCATGTGTGCTCTGAGTGTCCCTGTCTGCTGGGGACCGAGGTTCAGCCTCACCACTGCTTGGTTCTGGGGGCACAAGGCTGCAGCATCCTGGGCTCTGCTGGGTTATCAGACTCAGCAACCACGTCTCTTGGCAGAAAGCTGCTGTTCTGTGGCAACAGATCAACCCAGGAAGGTTCCCATGCAGGTGTGGAGCTGCTGGCAGGTTCTTTCATACACCTGCAAAGTCTCCTGGCTTTGAAAGCTACAAAGCTTGCAGTCCTTTCCCTTTAGCAAACATTTTCCCCTATGCCATTTCATGATTTACTGTTTTTGCTGAAATTTCCTGATCTTGGACTCAGCTCTCATGGCTGCTTTTCTTCAGAACACAAGAACAAGCTTAGTGTTCGTACAACTCACTATGAAGTTTGTCAAATCAAGAACCAACTCTCTAGATTGTGTCTGCACAAGTGCTTCCAAACCCTTAAGTATGGGATCATTACTGATGCATCAAAAATTCTCAGAAACCTTCTCACATAATTTTATTCTTTAAAGATTCAACACAGATTACTTTTGGATCTTCTTGAAATACAGAAAAGAAATAGGTCAATTTTCCCCTCTTAATTAATTTCCACTAATAATGACAAATTATTGTAAGCTTTTCTACAGCACATGTTAAAATCCTTATTTTCATTCATGAAAGCAACCACTGAACAGAAAGGAAAAGATAGATCAGCCTATATGGAATTATTGATTACTCTGTTCTGAACAGAGTCAGGGACTCAGCTAGAATAAAGGCACAGAACTGACCATGTTAGCTACCATGACATGTATGGTTTGGTTCCATGTTACTACCAGATAGTATGTGGGCACAATTCAAGGACAGCACAAGAAAAGAACTACTCCCAAAAATCATTAGTATCAGGGACAGCCTCCTCTGCAAACAAATTTTACCATGTGGACATGTGCTACCTACCCTGGTGGCAAAAACCAGACTTTGACTCCTTTTATTTCAAGTGTACAGATAGCCACTGATACTTCCCAACAGGTGGGGAGAAAGAGCTCCATGTATTCTTGCATAGAAAAGCAAACAAGACCCTAAGAACACACAGGTTAAAACAAGCAAACTAAGGAAATAAGCGCCCATCTCCAATTAAACCAGGCAGGGATACCACTAATAAAATGTACATATACTGTACCTATGCATGTGTGTGTGTGTGTGTGTGTGTAAGTAGTCTCTTGCCCACCCCAGTCCTTCAAAATAATGTTTTTCCTGAATTTCACTTTTTCTGTTGTGGCTAGTTGACAAAACCTTCTCAGGCCAGAATTCTCTGCCCAGTCTCTCAATCAACAGCTAACTCAGTCACAATATTTGACCACCCGCAATAGTTTTTTCCAGCTCTACCTTAGTAACAAACTTTGAAGGCAAACCTAGGATCTTGAACAATAAGATCGAAAATAAGATGTCAGTCATCAGTATTCTATAATATTAATACATTTCCTGTGCATTTGGGATTAATGCATGGTACAGAAAACTACTGGTTACATCACTATGAATAAAAACATGCACCGATCAACAAAGTTCTGATTTCCTCAGAATTTACATGTTATGAACATTATCTTTCTCATCTGTGAGGTGTGTAACAGTCTGAATTACCAGTGTGTTATGAGTTCCATCAGTTATAAGCATTTATGTAACACCAGAGTTTCACTCAACTCTACGTAACTCTGCCTCACAAATATCCGTAAGAGCATCTCTACTGGAAGTAACAGTTATAGACACAAATCAAAATGGAGTCAGTGTCTTGAAGGGTTTGGACTCAAATTCTCTCCTAATCAAGTAAAATCCCAGTTGAAAGTGCCTAGTACTTCAAAATACCTCATCTCTGCTTCCCTGCAGCTTCTACCATCAGTATTCCACAAGGCAGAAGCTGAGAATTATATATCTGATTTCTTCCGATTAAGTGTGACTTCAGAATCACTGAGAAAGAATCCATTTTCTGCTCAGCACTCCAAAAGATTTATCAGTGAATGCATCAGGTCCCAGAGCACCATGCTACTGGGCTATAAAATATTTCAATGTCTTATTAATAAGTTAATTGAATCCATTGTAATTTTCCTAGTATTCATGCAGCTCACTTTGTCATTGATTGACAGAGATGGATTTGAAGATATTTAAGAGCTTCACAAGCAGATGAACAGCTATATCTGAATTATCACAAATGAGGAATAGTTAAGAAGGGACTGTAATAATCTTTCATTAGAAAATTTGCTGTAGTAACCACTGCAAACCTAATCCCGTTCCCACTCACAGCTAAAGGAATTTCGCCTACAGATTCAATGCCATTTTGAGTTCAAAATGACTGCATTTTTCCCCAAAAGTCAAGAAATTTGCAATCAAATGAGATAAATACCAGAGAAAAGTCTGTCAAAGCCAGCTATTACTGAATCATGAGGTTGTTGAGTGACTCATACATTTAATTTCAACATAGATGATTTATAATCCAGAATTTTTTTTTTTCAGGGCTTAAGTAGTATTGCAGAAGCATCAAAGTTTCTAAACCTGTTTAAGAATCAGTCCTACTCATCATGTCCCCAGGTAATATCCAGCACCAGGATGCAATCACCTGATGTTGAGTTATACCTTTGCTTCTGTCCTGGAGAAGAGAGGACCCATTACAATCTGCAAAACATGAAAAAATTCCTATCTGAATGCACTAAAAATTTGCTTTTTAACTCAAAATAATATGACCACTCCATATCAGAATGAGAAGTATTTTGTTCTTACAAGAAATTCCCCATCTGGCCACCTGGACCTGGTTTTCAAAACTTTGTTAATTTTTTAAGGCAGTTTTGTTTGCATGAGGAATATGGCAGCAAGAAGGTGCCAGATGCATCCAGGAGAGCTCATTAACAGAAGACACTGCACATATGGTGCATAAATGCCCCTGAATGGAAGATCCAAATGTCCTACAGGCCTTATCAAGACATACCCTGAATTCAGAGGTCCCTAGCCTACAAAAGGTGTTGGGTTTGGCTCAGATGTAGTCACTATGTCAGTGTCATGATCTCCATACAGGAGTTAAAGATATTTTATATCTGTACATAAAACAGGTCTAGATAGCTAACCATCTCCAGCTGATCTTTTGAGCAGTGCCAGAGAGCAGTGAAGGCACCAGCTTTATCCCACATTTTGCCTGCTTCCTGCAACAGCTGTGGGGATCCATTGCAAGCACAGCCCTTGTCTGTACATCTGAGCTGTCACCACTAGCAAAAGGATGGAGTATCTCCCAGGAGTGTTCCTTGGGTTGCAGAATGGACAGCTCAGAGTCCAGGCAAGATCAAAGGGAGGAAAAATGTCTCTAAAACCAAAATGTTCTGAAAGTGCGTAGAAATTGTTGGGCCAGCAGGTAACAGATAGGCCAAAGTCTAGGCCATGGCCTGAGGTTAAGCAAATTCAGCAGCATGTAAAAAACCACTGGATTAAAGTAGAAATCTCACATGTGACAAAATCACAGGCAGTGATGAGTGGTGTCACTGGTGTGTAAGGGAGGCTTACATGAGGAGGGACAGCAAACCACACCAACACTGGAGTGCAGCCCTAGTGCAGCCCTAGTGCAGCCCTGGAGTGGACCTCCAGAGAGTGGAGCTGGCACAGCATGGGGAACCACCTCAGCAACACCAGGCTACACCGGGATGAGCACAATAACAGTGCTAGAAATAACACATTTAAGTGTAGATGTATCAAAACTGGGACCAGTGGAGAAAAGGGTTTATGTTTTTGAGCTACTTATTTGGGAAGAGGCCTGGTGGGCAATAAAAGTAAATGTCAAGAAACAGTAAGTGGGATAATAATAGGGGCAAGTCACAGAAGTGCCTTTCTGGAAGGTCTGTGCCCAGCTCCCACAGCCTGAATCAAGGAAATAACAGCTACTGTTTGTTTGCAAACCCACCTGTACCGTCAGGAGGAGTGGTTGGAACAGGGTATTTCCACTCCTTTGTTGCTACACATTGAGCTTTAGTCTTTGTCTCACACTCAGAGAGTAGAGAATCACTTAAACAGTTCCTCTGTCTCAACATTCCTAAAACTCAGCTTTGCCTTTTGTCATCAAGGCATGACAGAGGTGAGATAAACCTCATTAGGTGACAATTCCAGCTTAACACTGCACCATTCCTCATATGTTGCAGAAATATTTTTAGGGACTAAGTGATATATGAAGAGTACTGTGGAGAAGCTGAGAGGAAAGAGATGAGCAGCAGAGCAGCAAGCAGTGCTGCTCAGGGCATCCTTAGTGAGATCCTTTTCCTGGGGTGTAGGGTATGGATTCAAAGCTCGTGCCTGGCAGAACAGGACTTCAAAATGTACTGTGTGGTATTTCAAGTAAAAGGAAAACATTATTCCCCAAATACACACACAACCCCCTGAGGTGTATTGTTTTTTTCAGAAATACAGGTTCAACCAGCTAAAACAAAGCATCTGGCTTCTGTATATTATCCAGCCTGTTTTGCAAACAGCATAAAAGAGTAGCTACTGAAACAATCCTCTGATTACCTGCTTTCCCTCAATCTCCACTTTAGTTACAGATTCTGTCTTAATAGTGGTTGTGAGACAGATTCAGTTTCCTTTCCAAGCAAATACCATCCTATTCAATACTGAATTTGCTGTAAAATTGAATTAAATCTGCCTTTATTTCAGTTTGGATAAGCATAAGGGAGGGTTGGTGCATTTCTAGTGTGATCATCTTTTATCTATATGTTTGGGACCCTAGCAGAAGTCCTCAAACTACACCTGCAGGGAAGAAAATGTTTACAAATTAAAACTGATGCCTAAAGTACTGTAAAGACTGATTCAGCTCTAAAGAGTAACTTATTTAGCCTGGTGAAAAGGAGGCTCAGGGGAGACCTTGCTGTCTAAAACTTCCTGAAAGGAGGTTTTCATGAGGACAGGCTGACAGCCTCTTCTTCCAAGTAGTGAGCAATAAGACAAGAGGAAATGGCCTCAGGTTTGGGTATTAAGAAAGGTTTCTTTAGCAAAAGAATTGTCGAGCATTGGAATGGGCTGTCCAGGGAAGTGGTAGTGTCACCATCCCTCAAGGTGTGACTAAAAAGACTTTTACTATTTTTACCATGTCATAAAAGACACATAGATGTGGTGCTCATGGACATTGTTTGGTGGTGGAATTAGCAGTGCTCTTTAAAGATTAGACTTGACACTCTTAGAGATCTTTTCTAACTTAAATGATTCTATGACTTTTTAAAGTGTCTGTAGAGGCTGGCAATGATTACATTAGAGAATACTAAAAATCCTCAAACCACTCACCCTATTTGCATCATCAGGATGTCCATTTTCTGCTTGCCATATATTACACTGTAGTTCATTAATTTCAAATTATAGGAAGCAAGATACCAGTCCCCTGCTGTGTAGTTAATGAACTTAGTAAAAAACCCTAGAGTTCTCATCAGAAAACATAAATAACCTAAACAGCTAACTTGTGATTGAGTAGGGTTTGTTTATCTTTTGGGAGCAGTTCATCAGAAGTTTTGTTATAAGCTTAAGCCATTAGAACTATTCCAAAGTATAGAACTGCTAGTTCTATAAAATTAAGAAGCTGTTTTTCCATTTTCACAGGTAATTCTAAGTAGTTTAGACAGATATTAAGGTCTGTAATTCTAGAGCAACTGCTTGGAAACTCTGGATACACAACCACAAATTCCCTGCTTTGGTAAGAAGCACCAGGTGAGTGTTTCACTTCTCAAATGCGTAAAAAATTTGTTCTGTATTATTTTGAATCATCTTCAAGAAATATCAATTTCATAAAACAGGAACCATTTGAGAATGGCTAAATAGTACCTGATCTGCCTGGGCAGATCTTTTATTATTTTCAGTACATTTTCTTTCAGTTTGCTTCTCACATTCACCCTGGGATTTTTCTTCTCTAACCTCAAAGGCCAGCGGTCAAATATGAATTATGTTTGTGGAAACTATTAAGTGATTTATGTCCTTGCACAACGATACCCTAGGCAGGTTCCCTGTATAATGCAAAGCAATGCTGATTTAATTCCTGAGAACTACTCCTCTCATGAGTAAATCTTGTGAGGAAACTTGCATTACACAAAGCCCTCAAAAGATTTAGTTTTGGGGTTTTTTTTAAGAGAAACAGCTTCTTCCTGACATCAAACTTATTGTTCCATAAGGAATTCAAATTTAATTAGAATTATGATAGCATTCTATCAATGGGAATACAACTAAGTGCATATTTTAAGGTGAATAACAGGGCACACCTGTAGAAAAAGGTTTTTTACATTTAATTTAATTCAGATGTGTGTACCTTTCCCTGCTGGGAAAGGGTAGATGGAGGGTATAGAGCTCTTTGTATTATTTAAAAATGGGAAGTTTCCCTTCTTTAGAATTTGGATTCTTGGTTCTAACCCATAGTCTTCAAACAATACCCTTCTCCATAGATAAAGCTGTTTACAACATTTCTGTTAAGAAGGTAAACATAACTGGTAGATGCTGTGTTGGGAAATGGCACCAAGGACTGACTTTTCAGGAGCTACATCTACAGCAATAAATGAAAGAAGCCCAGAGGAAACATAAAGCCCTGTCCCATGGCAACCCATTTTCCCACATTAGCATTCTCCTGAAACAGATTTTTCCACCTTGCAGTCCTCCAGGCAATGTCCAGCCATGGCTTAGGATATCACCAAGGCATGAAATTCTTTCCAGGAGGCTCCCTGGCAGAGGCCAACATCCTTTTGGGGTGAGGAGGGAGTTCAGCTTCTGGGTGCAAGCTGTGTCTTGCCCCTTGCTCTCCATTCTAGACAAGGGGACCAATCCAGTTTACATGACTTAGGTCCAGGTAGGAGCAGTGGTTCTACACATTGTAGCTGAGACAGAGCTCACACAATCTAAGTTTTAAGTCTATTAGAGTCCATTTTATCAGTGTTATGATAAAATACTGGAGAGGAAGATGTCTTCAAAGGACAATTCAGAGAACTTCCATTAAGTAGATCGAGGGTAGAAAACATGAGTATTGTGTCACCTCATGTATATGAAGGGATGTGAGTTTTGATTGCCCTGGAAATCTTGACAAAGCAAGAACTATGGCACTGACCATTTGTAATTAATTGAGAGGCATTTCTCTGTCCATGGTCACAAAATTACTGACAAGGAGATGTGTTCTGCTCACTGTCTACACACTATAGAAGATTTATCAGAGCATGGATCATATCCCAAAGCACAGCACTAGCAGGCTCTAAAATATCCTGATGTCTTGTTAATAAGTTAATTGAATTCCTCTGTAGCTCTCTCAGTATTAACACATTTATGCTTGTCATTGACTGATAGACAGAAATTAATATGGAGATATTTTAATAGCTTCTTACACAAACAGATTAACATCTATATATACATTATCATAAAAGAAGAAAAAATATTTTGGGAGTGTAACTCAAATTAAGAGGAAGTTGATATGGTAACCATTGCAATCAAAGTTTGTTTTTCTTGATGTCAGGGAAAAAATGCGGGTTGACTTCAAGAGACTGGAATCATAAGCTAAAATTTATGGCAGCAATTAGCCTAAAAGTAGTCTTACTGGGAGAATGCATCACTGTCTTTGGCAGCTGAACATCTCCAAAAAGAGAAAGGAGTTCTGACTGGTAGAGAAATGTAATAACCTAGTGACAGTAGGCTTTCTCCTTTCTGCTATTTTTGTGGTGAGTCTGTAGCTGCTCATGGTAATTTTAAGCATATAGTTGGATGTCCTCCACTGTACAAGCTGTCAGATATTTCTGTGGGATTTCTGCTTGGATGCTATACAATTAGGTCTGAACCAAACCCAAACTTTGATTGCTCCAGGAATGCAATGTGAAACACTAGAGCAAAACTAAGACGGCACAACAGACAACTAGAAAACTATCTCTTGTGTTGGTGAGTGATGAACTACAGCCAAAATGTGAGCACTCATGTGCATCCCCCAGCCAAATAATAACAAGTTACATCTCTTCCCTGCAAGAATTGCACCAAGATACCAAAATAGCTTTCCCCAGGCAACTTCCCAGTGACTGCAGAGAATACTTATACCAAATTACCAATGATTTTATTGTCCAAGTGATTCAAGACATCTGAGAAACCCTTTACTGGCACAGGGCATGTCTACACAGTGCAGTGCAGGAAATAGCTCAAGCTCCTGAGCCAGAAGCAATGTCAGTATGAGAGAACAGGTCACAGAAGGATCCACTTAGCAGCAGGTAATTTCCTACAGAGGTTTTTTAAAACTGCACGTTACCTCGAGAAGACTCCTGTCTCCCTCCTGAATTCCTCTTCTAATGGATGCAGGAGTATAACATGAGAAGTAAAGTCCGAGTTTGTAAAACATTTTCAGAGAGACTTTGCCTTCCATGTGCAGAGATAACAGGTCTCTGGAACTGAACAATTCACTCACTTTTCCTCCTCATTCTTCCTGTTTCTCTAAAAAGCTGATGAACAAACTGTGAGCCCTCCAGTGGCCAAAATAATGTACTTCCAACTCTGTGTATGATTCCAGCCCACCCTTCAGATGCTCAAACAGGTTTTTCCCTGTGCACTATAGCTAAGGCGAGGATCAGAGCCAGCAGCTTGATATCCAGAGAATGCTAGAGAAATGTAGGAAGGGCCCGATTCCTCAGAAAACATGTGGAGAGATCAATACCACTGGAGCGTGTAACAAAAAGTCTCCATTGTATTTTCAAAGTGTATAAGGAGCAGCCTCTGGGACCGTGTTCCAGGATGAGAAAAAGGGACACTCATCATATCAACAGCAGCACAACAAAAGAGATCCTGGACAAAAGACTCTGTTTCAGTAAAGGCCTTCCATCTTTTCCCATCAAAGGCATTGATTATCCAGCATCTGAAATGTGCTCAGTAGCTCACAGGATGTCTAATAGGCTTTGACATTATCCAGAAGCACTACCATTGAAATGGGACATTCACAGAAAAAGGCTAGAAAAGGGTGACGATAACAGCAAGCAACCAAACATATTCACTCTGTGGGCTTTACAATCCTCTTCCTCTCTGTGGTTCTCCCTTTACAAAACCCCTTCCCCAAACTCACTCCTGGTGCCTGTTCTGTAAGGGTGGGGAGGAGTGAGAAAAAGGGTTGCTTGCATTCTTTTTCCTCCTGCCCCTCAAAGCTCTGGGTTTCTGCTCCCTGTGAGAAGGCACCACTATTCCTGTGCCAGGCTATAGCAGGGCCTGAGCGATAAAGGTGATGTTTCACAAGTCAGATGTGAGATCTCACTGCTGCAGGGGAGGCATTTCGGTCAGTTTGTGGCTGTGTCATTTGGACACAAGGCAGCTTTGCAACAAATGACCTACTAACCACAGCACACAGAGGCAGTCTCAGCCTCTGGTGAGGAAGCTGCAGGGTTCATTTACAGCAGCACCTCTGCCATGCACTCAAAAGAATTTAGACATGGGTACATTAGAATAAAAAAAAACCCATAAGGTACTTATTAACACCACTTCTCAGGGTTAATGGCTGTGAGGTAAAGACAAGATTGTGGAGGCTACAGGTTGAAAGACTCTCTTTTGATTCAGAGGTATTAACTTCCAATCCTTTCAAGGTTTTACTTTAATTACAGTTTCCACAGTCTTCACTAGTTTTTTTCCATCGTGCAATTATAGAGTAATTCAGACTATTCTTCTAAAGCAAAAACTAATTATTCCTGATTTGAAAAATCTGTGGGTTTTTTTAAAGTGAAAAATTAAAAAATACAATGAATAGTTACTATATCTAAAGGCATAATACCTATTTTTTTTAAGCCTCATGACAAATTGAGCTAGCCATTTAATATAGCAGCTCACACTTAGAAAAAATTAAAGCTGATTTCTAGCACTACATTAAAGTGTCTGTGGATTTACAAACACAACTCTGGATTACACCAGGTAAAAACAAAGTTACCTCTACCATTTTTCTGTTAAAGAGCTTGCACATTAAAATGTCTCCATAGTCAAGGAAAGAAACTAGAAGTCAGTGTTTGGGGTTCCTTGTCTCCATTAATGATTTTCCATGCCAGGTAAGACCAGGGCCAGACCCTGAGCCCATTTTGTTCTCCTGCCTTTCCTTGAAACAGGCCAAGGGTGGCACAGCTATGTCCAATGAGCTCCAAACATGAGGTCTGCCAAGCCTGGCAGAGTGACTGCATTCCTCTGATGGATGAAAATAAAGATGCAAACATTCAGAAAGGTGATTCCATTGCCTCTTCTTTCTATAACCACACTAGAGATGGGACTGTGTCTCTCGTGGTAACAAACATTTGCTTCCTCCTCAGTCAGAGACCCCTCCCATCACTTGCACAACCCAATTCACGTGAGTTGTACATCTGCATCTCCACTGCAGACTAAGCCCAGGGCTATCAAGCCCCAACACCTGAGAGACCTGGACCACTACACCAGATTTGTCAACCCAAGGTACTTCTTGCCAAGCCTGTGCTGGTGTAGGTGTGCCCCAGGTCACAGAGCAGAGCCAGTCATGCCCGACTCAGTGTCTCTGCAAAAGCAGGTTGTAGCACAGACCCTGCCTCGGGGCCCTGCCTGCTTACACACAGAACAGAAGGCAGGGGAACAAGTGGACCCAGATGTTCTCAACTGCTGTGAAGTGTGCAAATAAATGAACCTTGGCAAAAGGTTTAGTAAGAGAGTGTCATACGATGTTCTGTTTTTCAGATACGTCCTTAACTTAAAAATCTTGATGGTGTTTAACAGTTCTTTAGCATATCCCCTTAGCAGGTGTAATAGAGACCACTATAATCCTAACAGTATTTTAAATTTAGTTTCTTCCCCTTCAGCTACTCAAGCTACTCTGACCAATTTTGATCAAACTCTCAAGTTGTGTTTGAAAAAGAAGAATATCAGAGCATGGAAATTTCATTTTTGTGAACAACTTATCAGAATTGTCCCTGCAGATTTTGTTATCTCTGGCATTATATTTTGCATCACTGGAAACACTTTGCCTGGATCAAAGCATTTCAAGATTTTTCACCCTTTTAGACTACCCCATACGAACAAAGTGTTTACAAATACATAATATAGTGTATTATTCATCTAATATCATAACATAAAAGGATACATAGTTAAATACAGAAGGAAAAAATTAAAACTAAATGTAACTTTTAGACAGAAATACAGCAGAATTTTCTCAAATAGTGAAATGGAATACTTCAACACTGTGGGAATTTTTTAAATTTTTTTTTGCGCTCCTCTCACTGAATAAGGTGAATAAAACCTTTTCCTCAAGTTATACTATTACAAGACATGGTCCCAATGACTGCTAATGAATCACCAGCATCTGGATACAGAGAGAAAAGCAGAGCTGTTTTGTTCTTACTATAGCACAAAAAATATTTATGCTTAAAAACTGTATAATGTTAAGGTGTAACATCAAATTTACTTATTTAGATTCGGGATTCCTGATTTAACAGTGATAAATATACGTTGCATAACACAATAAAAATATATAACACTTTTCAAAATGAATATTAATTGCATTATACAGTGCAACCACATACTAATGTGATTCCATTACTGGTCCATGTAATTTGCTCACCATCAGACACTTCCTAATTGCCACAGAGGAATACATAAGTTGAAACCAGCTCAAGGTCATTGCTTTCTTCAAAATTGTTTTGCTATTAGCTCAGCTTTTATATTCACTCTCCCTGTGCTGGTCTGGCTAACTCAGAGAGATATAACCACTAATTATCACAGAGAGAGATATTTACACCCCCAGTTGATCTATTCAGCTGTTGATAGTTGTTTATCTACAACAAAGGCCACCTTCCCCTCCCCTTTTTTTGGTGAGATAAAACACACATTCTTTTCGACAGCTGTGGTCAGTCACACCCTGTGTTGTTCCCTGGGGTTCATGGCCACGTTGCCTTTGCCCAGCTCCTCTTAGCCATCTTCCATTTTAGAGGTTTATTGGTTAGTCACAAGTATTGGCATGGATATTTTTAAAAGTACAACCCGTTTTTGGGAAGCCTATACGCACTAATGTTCTTTTCACACTGAAGACAATGATAAGATTTTATGCTCATGAGCTAGGCTGGTGAAGAGCACCAAAAAGGGAAAAGAAAAATATCAAGGGAGGGAAGAGGTTATGGAAGAACTCTTAATGTATTTAATATGGAATTATATTAAATCCAAACAGAATTATTTCATTATTACCAGTTTTTATTGTAGTATTCTCTTGGTAACAGACTAATTTTAATGCAACTGCATATTAGATTTCAGACTAGAAAGAAAATGCAGATTAACTTGAATATATATATATATTCACCAATAATTGCTACCTAGTGAAGAAAAGGGAAAAAAAATTGATATAATTAAAATAGCATGTAATGAGTTTTATAACTTCAGTGACTTTTGAGTGAATATGAAACATTTAATGTCCCTATAGGGACTGAATGAGAAATGACTTTGTGTTACACTATCTCCTAGCCCTTGAAGATTGAAGCCAAATGAAAACTGTCAATCACTTTCCATGCAGTGTTCCTAAAAGGTCAGATGTGAGTACTGCGTCTTCCTCTTGACCTGTCTTAATTCTCAAAGTTGGGAGCAGTCCTATGTTTATGGCACCTACAGCTTGATCTGCTACGTAAAGTAGCACTGTAGCTGATGGAAGGAGTGGTTGGTATAACTGTCCTGAGTGGAGTCCATATGCGTGTGCTCCTCTCTCTTGCATCTGCCCCACTTCTAATTAGATGTTTTCTGTCTTTCCAGCTTCCCCTTGTAAGCACCCTGAAGTCCTGATGTACTTTCATTTCACTAATTTCTTTGCAGGGTGTTTAAATGATTTTTTGTTTTGCTTTTCCCAGATGAAAGGAGCATGCTGTGATTAAACACTGTCCAGAATGACAAAAGGGGATAAATTTCCAACAAGTTTTGTCCTGCTGTTGCTACACAGTGCCCTTTTCTCAGCTATTCAGCAAGGACACAGGATTCTCACCATGGCATATTTTGCTGCAGGCATGGTGGATATTACCTTCCAGGGGTACCTTGTATTTCATTGCAGATTATCACCAATTTGAAGGGTTACTGAGTATATTCCAGAGGATATTAGAAGCATCCTGCAGCCAGAAGACAATCACCCACCATGGCATTGCAACCGTGCACAGTGACAGACAGTCCCATGCCCCACAAGTGTGCAGGGCTTTAATGGATCTGGGAGCAGCTTTGAAATGTCCCAGCTAGTATAATGGCAGTAGCTGCCCTCAGGCTTAGTGCTTCAGCAAGAAACCCATAGTATCATTTCATTCTCTGTGAGGGCAGTTCGACTGATCCTTGTGATTTTAGATAGAACTGGTCATATGCAAAGGAAACACTGACATTTGAAAACAGCAGAACCAGACACATTCCTGAGTATACTGACATGGTTTTAATGGAAAGAAAACAAATTTTAAATTTGAATTTTCATCACCTTCCCTCTCCTCTCCTTAATAAATAAAGCTTAAAAAGAAAAAACATTTTTTAAGGATATGTTTAGATGCTTAGTCTCAGAACCTTCTCTGTGTTTAACGTGGAGGAAGCAAAGAAGAGATTGAAGTTATTAAAAGGAATATAGAAAGCTAAAACACACAAGGCTCTTTCCACCCAACCTCATCAAACACAAGGAAAAGGGAGACAGGTGTCTATCTACTCTATTAGTGCACATTGCAGCATGACTAAATACAGGAGTGCTGCTTGCAAAATGGAATCTAGGCAAATTGCCCAACAGATGGTCCAACCCATTAGTGGAGAAACTTTCTAAAGGATGATAAGCTACTGCAGGAAATACAGACATTCTTATATTGCAAGGCAGGTACTCTGTAGGGAGGTAGGACTCCCTGAAATATGAGTCCAATTTTAATTCTCAAATGCACCTCAAATTATAAGAAATGCCAAGCTCTGTTCTCCAGAAGCTCAAAGGGCTCTCCAATGTTTGGTGCCTAGGGTTTTAGGCATATTTGAGGTGAAACAGATGTAAGACAACATACCTCTGATCTAAGTGATTAGGGAGAAGACTGGTAAGAATTTTTTGTTCTTGCGTTTTTGTTGTTTTCCTCATAAGGGACAAAAAGAGACAAATATGCTTTTCTTTCTTATGAAAAGAAGACGATAAACATTTAAGGTCTGGATAGGTTTCTCAGTTGTAAACCCTGTTAGCCAGAGAAATTCCATGGAGATTAATAAATCTGTGTTGGTTTCTGCCAGCTGAAACCTTTTTCCACTCAGAAATGAATTTTTTAAAAAAAAAAGAAAGAAAGAAAAATTTTGCTTATTCAGTATTGTTTTTATTCCCATAAAAGTGTCTGGCTTATACTTACAACAGACATCAGAATGTCGGCCTCTAATTAGCTTCATTCTTTTTATACAGTAACTATAGGTACAAAAAAAATTCTTAGCAGGAGTCTCCTCCCTTCTTTCTTTCCTCTAACCATTGTGTGTAAGGCATAGCTGAGATTTTGAATTCATTAGGCCCAAAAAAACCATCACTTCTTTGTGAAAATGAGTATTTGCACTTTAAAATGAGTGAAAGGATCTGCCAGCCCTGAGTACACTAGTACTGTAGCCAGCCAAACCTAACAATGCACAAACAAAAGTACCAAATACAGGAAATACAGCTCCAGTCACAATTAATAGTATAATATAAGCAATAGCAGTCTGGCACAAAGTATTTTATTGCTGTTGGCAAAGAGTTCTTTAAGTATGTGTGCTTGTTGATCCAAAGAAAAACAAAAATGCAGTGCATGAGAAATCATAGTTGCTTCATCTTTTTTCTCTGATTACATACTCAGAGATCTAACGATTGCTTACTTACTGACTCAAACACTCTATTCTCAAACCTTTTCCTCAGGAATGCAGTCATTAGTCACCTGACTATTCTCACTGAAGCAAATTCTGTTCTGAGAAGCATTCAAGTAGGCTAAAGCAGAAATAAGTTTTAAAAGTCTCTGTATCCCAGTTTTCTTCCACTGACTTCAGTGTTGCCTCTTACGAGCTTGACCTATGATTTGTACGTGTTTAATTTTAAGCGTGATCTATGTATATAAAAACCGTGCATATATATAAAAATCTGATTTTATATGTGTTTATGTAATATGTGTGTAATGAATGTCTGCCAGCAACTTGTGTTAACCATCATGAATGTCTCTGGTTCTCCTGTCACTCACTGAAGTTTACAGCAGTTGTTTCATCAGGCCTGATGCTCATCCAAAGTACCTCATCTGAGAGCTATGAAGCATCTCCAGATGAAACTCTACCCCCTTTCTTTCAGTGAGCATGAGGATCAGCAGAGGTGAGGACAGGGAGGACAAAATCCCCAAATTGTTACACAAGGACTGAACAAAATGTTCCTCCAGTTCCTTTGCCATCTTAGTCGATAGCAGTATTCAGTCTCTTGTCTGAGATTTCCCTCAGGAGCAAATGCATTTTGCCCTGTGGGTAAATTCCAGCAGCAATCTATATATGCATATATATCTTGCTTTAACCATCAGGGCATCAGAGAGAGGCTGAGAAACAACAATTTACACTGGATTTTTGCTACCATTTAACTGACAGTAATTCCTTCTAAAATAACATAGTGATATGTCATTTAGCCCAGTAAATATCACATTCTTAACCCAAAAGCCATAAAAAGCTTTGAAGAAACTTACACTAAACTCACAAGTTGTGGATGTTACATTCAATCCAACTAAAAAGAAACAACTTTGCACTTGTGCTCAGATATGATTTGCTGTAAAAAATTGAGTCTCTGGCCTTTTAGTACATAGATTTAAGGATACGGTTATCACCTCTTAGACTGAAGTTGGTAATTCTGGCAGCCTTTAACTTGTTGGAACGCATGTTGTGTCGTGCTGTATCCACCCCAGGGACTGCACCACCTTTCCCTGCCTGCTCTCATATTTACATTTCCAGTTTCCAAGGCCCAGCTACATATGGAACAGAGGGGAATGCATACCAGGTCTCACCACAACAAGAGGTGGAGATGCACTGGCCACATGTTGCTGTATCACATTTAGGCACAACTTATTTTAAGAGCAAGATTAGCAAATGAAATAAGATTTGCTGTCTTTGGCCACATATAGTTGTTTTTTTGGTGCAGCTAAACCTTTCTAGGAACCATGTCCCATGCAGGATGCACCACCCAATGCAGGTGTTCATTACAGCTCATCTGCAGGGTGTCAGGGTTAAGAATGATCCCTGCCCTTATCTGAGTACAGTCAAAGTAATGTACGAGACTATCACTGAAGAGTTCTCTACCAATTCAGACAGGAAAGAAGGCTGGCCTTAATGCTTGCTTCAGCAAAGAACCAGTTCTGCTTCCATTCCTTCCTTCTTTTCACAGCCTCTCAGCACTGGTCTCTGAGATTTACCAGACAAATGCCACAGCTCCTCTCCTCCCATTCTGCAAGGCTCAAAAAGGAACTTACACATGCCACACGGACTAGACCCTAGAGAGAATGGCAAATAGAATACCATAAATAAAGAACAAATTCAGTAAAAAATGCACCCAAGAAACCCCTCCAAAAAACAAACAAACAAAAAACTCAAGAACTAAGTCTGTGGAATTAAGAAAGAGACTGGATCACTGCTTCTGAAAGGAGTTTGAGAGACATCCAAAGGGAAGTTAATTCAGGATTGTGGCTGATGTTTCATGTCAGTTCTGACAGTAACAATTGTTCCTGTACATGTTGACAGCTGAAGATGAGTGGCTAAAAAGGAGACATTTTCTAGTCTCAGTTCAGAAAGCACTCTTACTTAAGTCAGTTGAAACAAGTGACTAGGAATTTATTAAATAATTTCAAATGTCAGCTATATCAAGAATTCAACACATTTATTCTTTTTTCTTTTTTTTTTAATTCCTATACCTTCTATTCAAAGATGATCTTTGCAAACCATTTGACCAGGTCATAATCCACTTTTGCTTGATTTGATGAATCAATGAGTGAACATTACAGAACAAAGGTTATACAAATTAATGAACGTGTTTAAAGGAGTACTTTTTAATTGACTTGGACAAAGCACAGAAATTTATAAGTCAATCTGCAGCACTTTGCTCTCACAGACTTCTACATGAACAAGTTGGTAAACACCTGTAATATGATTCCTGATTTGTTTTACACTGGTCTTCAAATACATGAAAGACTAATCCAGCCACTCAAAGGAAGACGCAGCATCTGTTCCCAAATCTTAGTCAGATCCATTAATTCTTCTGTGTTCCTCATGTTTTTGGTGGTTTTTTTGACAAATATCCTCCCACTTCTGTGGCCAAAGTACTGTTTGTATAACACATTAATCATGTATAGAAAATGGACATGAGCCTTGAGACATAAAACCATGGTTCTGCCTTTTATGGTCCTTAAAGACACATGGCAGCTTCTTTAAGGTACGACATAAGCCCAAGGCCTCTCTGCATGCTGTCAGTAAAGAAGAACAGCTTGGTAATGAAGGAAAAACTGTAGCTGATAACTCATTAATTTTGAGCTGAATAATTGCATTCTCTTTCCGTAAAATATACTGTCCTTCTAGTTATGTTCCCCTTCATACATTGTTCTCTTCTGTGACAATGCTGCCAAATATCATAGGAACAGATTGCCCAATTGCACTGTCATTAGCTGTGTTAGACTTTCTGGGCTCAGTTTTGAAGAGGCTATTTGGAGTAGAGGTAGGGAAAAAAGATATTTTTCAGCACAGTTCATCACATGGATAAGAAAGCAGGGCAAGAAGTTTAAACAGTCCTGACACTATCTCCTAAGTTCAGCCCCAAAAATAAATGTATTGCCTCTGAGGACACATTACTTCTTAGCAGTTTTCTCTTACATAAAGAAAATGGTGGTTAAGTCTGTGACCATGCTTTACTTCATGAATTTTTGGTTCATTGTGTATGGCCTACCTCAAAGCATTGCATAGCATGATTCACATACCAGTGTGCTATGACTGTGTCTAGATTTACATGGTTGTCACACTGTAGCTCACCTCTGGCCACAATTCTACAATTTTTATGCAGAAACATGGCAGTGAGGTGACAGTTACCATAAGTCTGACATAATTTAAATTTGTCTTAACTGAGAAGGTTGACAGGTCTGAGTTTTTGCCTTACAGAAGAGAGAAAGTGGATGTTGCACATGCTCCTCCCCAGGGAGCAGCAAGTTCTCTGTGCCCTGATGGCAAAAGTATTTCCCAGGCACTCAGAGGTGGTGATTTCTTCCATCTCTCAC
>VZTN01006523.1:115765-129304 GCA_013400515.1 Erpornis zantholeuca
GGGTCCACTAGGTCAATCCAGCCCCTCCTGTGCAAAATAGGATAGGTTCAGGGGGTTTCAGCCTGGAGGCATTCCAGAGGAAAGGGGCTTGCAAAGAATACTACAGTAAAAATTTGAGGATTATATAACAGTGCAAAGAGTTTGAAAAAAATTCTTAATATTAACTTTGGACCTGGTACCACACTCTGTTTTTAATGCAGAGGTGAGACATAAAATATGATTGTTACAAAACATACAAATTTTAAATAAATTGGAAAATTAGCAGCCCATTTAATGCATAGCAATTTTAAAAGAAATAGTTGCTCATCTCTGGGAGTGTATCAATTACCAAACTTATTGCCCTGTACAGACAATGCAACTTAATACTAAGGGTCTGTCCTCTCCACCTGGTGTTTTATGATTAAAGAACAGCCCTGCAGGGAATTACAACAAAGAATCACTTGGCCTGGGCACACAGAAAGATGTTTCCTTAAAAACTCTGAAAAGTAGGGGGAAGATAAAATGCCTCTGTTATCATTGCACCCACTATTCACTGTGAATTACTGGCTCCCCTATAACCTGGGTATGTGAAGGTCTACAGGAGGGTTAACTACTATAAAACAGAGAGTGGGTTGAGCCTTGTAGGAAATCAAAGCAAGTTTTTAAAATTACATTTAATCACTATCAGCTATTCTTCAGTGCATGAATGAGTAAATGCTCCTGGGTTAAGCATCTAGTCAAGAAAATACATCATCATGTTATTCACAGGACTTTGAAAACATGAATAACTCTCATCAGTGATCTTAATTATTCCTACAGGAGCTAAAGTTCAGTTACTAAGTAGAAAGGGTTGATAAGAGAAGCATTATCTTCTAGCAGAACACAATTTAGCATCCAGCAGATATTGGACAAGTGCTTACACTCCACTGGAATGTTTTGGTATGAATTTATTTCTTAAGATTAATAATAGGAATCTTTAGTTTCTATGATGGGTTTAATTCTGAAACTTACCAAAGTGTTTTACATGTTATTCTACTGGATTTAGAAATAGGAGATCTGATTCAACAACCTCAGATTTTCTTTTTTGCTGTGGTCACTAGGTAAGTCCTTGTCTTAAGGACTTAAATAGACCCATGGCATATTTGTGTCTCTGCAGACTCCTCAGAAAGTCTCTTACAGCAACATTACCCATTAGCAGAGTATAGGAAGTTTTAAAAATTGTCTTGCACTGAAGTTATAAGTAGTATATAGTTAAAGCTGGCATATACCTGTGTCTTCATATGGAATTAGCCAAAGGACTTTTCCAGCCAAACAAAGAGTTTAAGGTGTCCATTGTCCTTATGAGGAAACACCACATCTTCTTAATACCATGTCTTGGCTTCAGCTTTCTATTAACTTGGTTTCTGGAATCAGCTCTTATCTCAGTTAAGTAAGCAAATATCATTTATTCCTTGGCTCTTTCTCCTACAAAGATTAGGTGGTTGAGGCATTGAAATCCATAGCTGTTCTGCAATGCTAGTTTTTGAAATCAAGCCTGAGGTGATTTCATTATTGAGGATTTTGTCCCGTGAAAATGGTTAAGTTGACTGTTGAACATCGAAAGCAGAAATTATTGTAATACCTTAAATTTGTTTTTTTAAAAGTTTTTTATATATATAGATGTTCCTTCTACCTATCCAAAGAACATGGGACAGATCCCAAAAACCATGTAGAAACCTCAGGCAGAGTTCAGACACTTGGAGGAAGAAATGAAAGAAAGATCCAACTATACTGCTGAAGCACCTCAGAAGTGAAAACTTGCTGTAGGCTCATAAAATCAGATCCTTAGGTGCCCCTCAAAGTTTGCTCTGTTGCATGAACTGACCACCAAGGCATTTCAGGCCAGCTGGAATATAAAAAATGAGAAATCTTTGGGTCAAAATCCATTTGTCAGGTAAATGTACTGGTCATGATCAGAGCATATGCAATCTCTTGGGCTGTTTTCAAGTTTTAAATGATGCTAAAACCACTGGTTTCAGAAGTGAGATTAGTAGATTCTAAGATCTGTCAGCATGAAACTGTTTGAAAATACCAGCCTGATCATCAAGGAGAAAACCCCAGTCATGGTGTTGTGAGGTATGTCTGAGTAAATATCTTTGCCTCATTAGGGACAAATGCAGCAGCAGTGGGAGATTGGGGGATCCATCTAGCCAGACACAAGAGATCCCTAATCTCTCGTTAAGTTGTTGAGTTGCTCAGCTGAGAAAGAGATCCTCCTGCTCCTTTGCCTCACTTTGCTTTACATCAATACCGTAATCAACATGTGACACCTGGAAAATGTGGAAATCAAAGTCTTCTAAGGGAAAGCAGCTGGATTATGCAAATTATGGGAAAGATACACAAGGGTAAAGTTCAGGTTTTTCGTAAGTATGGCTCCTATCTTCTCACATGGACATTTTCTTGCTCTTTTTTTAAAAGAAATTAACATTTCTTTTAAAATCTAGGATCTCTTTTCAGTCAGCTGGGTGTTTCTCTCACAGGGTCTTCCAGTTAAAACAGTCAGCTGGAGTTCTGCTGACTTTAGGTTTTGTCACAGCTGCCAAGACAAGTACTCTTAAGCACTAATTCTGTTCAGTTCAGCTCAACAGAATGTTTTCATATCATTCCTAGGCACCCATCATATTAAAACAGAGTATTTTCATTAAAATGGATATATGAGTCATTTAAAAAAACCCTATATTTAATTCTCTTTCTTCCATGGGTAGCATCAAGGAAACAGTCATCCTGCACTACACTTAAATATCACAAAATTCACTTGTATTTCAGAAAAACATATGGTATTCATGGTCACATATGGAAGAATACAAATCTCACTGAAAATATTATAACTGAAGAGCATAAATGTTGAGGATTCCTCCAAGAGAATGCATGACCTGGATCCCTTCAGGCCAACTTTTTATTCCCTCTCTGTGAGAAAAGATAATTTGCAGTTTGAAGAAATTTTTACACGGATCAGGAAAAAAATAAGCAGACCCCAACAAGAATTTGTGGTAAAATCATCGAGATTATCTAAAACCAGACCCTGAGTAACCTTACCCTCATCCAGTTTTAATTTTCATCTCTTTGCTGATAGCCCTGTAAACTCTACACACTTCAGACTCTTTCCTTCTCATGCCTCTTCCATGTTTTACAGCACCATCCCATGCTTAACACAGAGAAAAGGTTTATAGTCTTCTCCTATAATTCTTTATTTTAGCTCCTAGCTTTTATCTGCACAAGTAAAACAGCAAATTCAGCTCTCTTCACAAATCCAAACAATTAACCACATTTCTTACCTTTCTCTAACATGATTTGTGGCTCCTTTCCTTCCTGATAATGCAATTGTTTTTCCAAGCTCTGAGTTGTACCACTTCCCTCAGCAACCATTACAATGTGTACTTGGTCCTCTAAAGAATAAAACTGATTCTCCATCTCTGCCCATAATTCCTTGTTGCAGGCAATTCCCTTGCTACACAGTGTAGCACACAGTCTTTAATGTGGAACAGGCCAGAGCCTTACATAAATAAAATGAAATAAATCTTTCCTATTAAATGTCCAGTCAGGGAAAATTATTTGAGAACATTGGCCATTGAAATAAAGAGAAGCTTTAGTATGGTTTAGAGATTTTTTTCTAACAGATGTGCTGTTATCCCTCATTTCAAAAACCTTAGATGTTATATGAGGATCTATTTTTCATTTTTTTAGAAAGAATAGGAAGTACAGTAGATATTGGAGAAAGTTTGAAATGAGATGAAAACTCTGGCTTCAGAAAGATCTTATAATCCAATTTACTGCAACCTAGTACAGAAACTGCAGAATAGCTATTGACAGACTCAGTTCAGTGTTCTGCTCATCTCCCAAGGTCAGCACATGAAACCCAAAGCACTCTGGAGGAGAGAGTGTTGTTGGGTATTAATCAGTGTCATGCCTTGGGCCAGTGGCAAATGTGGCCATGTCTCCTCAGCATTAGCCCTGAAGATGTGGTGTTTGGTTCTATGACTGTCCTGAGCTGGCGGACAAAGCAAATACTGTGAGGACTGAGTTGTGGGATGGGTTTAGGATCCTCTAAAGAATGGATCTCATTAAGAGAATGGGAATTTTTTCTGCTTTTTGCAAGTGGAGAAACTTTACTGAATATTTTCTATAAATATTCTAAAATTCTAGAATATTTTCTAATTTTTTTCCATCTGTCACCATACTGAAAGCAGTTTTCCAGGGACTGGTTCTGATTCTACACAGTCCTGTGAATTCAAAATCATTTAATAGATATTTGAGCTGGAGATGGAGTGTCTATGCAAGTGTGTGCCAAAATGCCACTTCCTACATTGAACAGCACCAATACTCCTGCATAACAATACTTCTGATGGCTGTGACAGCTCAGACAAGCCCCTGATGAGATAGTTTCTACTTGTTCTGGAAAGCAGGCTAGCCCAGGAGATCCTGTGAGAGCCAATATGCAAGCAACTCCTTGGACCACTGCTGTCATGGACAGTACTAAATTGCCATGCCAGATGACAGTCTGCATCTGCTTTCCCTGTGAAACATCAGCTCTGATTGAGATAGGAACTCATCAAGAGATACAATTTCTACCCATAACATGCCTTCTGATGTTCCCAGGGAGGCAGAGGTTCAGAACTGCTAATGAATCTGAATTCACACAAGCTCACTTCTGAGGAGCTGAAGGAATTAGCAGTGAAGGACACCATCCTCCCCAAGCATGCCCCATCTCCTGACACAGCTCTTATTTAGTACAGGATGACTAGCACACACAAAGTCATATTTAGGAGAGGAAAGCCGTAATTGTTCTCAAAAGGGAATTTCCATATAAGTAAATATGGACCCTTGATCCCCAAGCAGCTGTGACTGCTGGATCCCAATGTTTTTACTGGAAAATCTGAATGACAAATCTGATGAAGATCGAGAGTGGTGGCCCAAGGGCAAAGGAATGCAAATAAAGACAATCTGGGACACTACAGCTAGAGGAAAGAAAAGAGCTTGCTGGTCATGAGGACTGCATGAGAAAACTGCAAAGAGAGAACTAGGGGTGAAGTTTTGTACATATCTTTATAACAGTATTCAGAACAATGGTTAACACAATCTGCAGCATAATCTCCTTCATTGCTCCAGTCAGAGGCTGGAGTTTGGGTGTACATGCTGAACATACATGGAAACAGGCAGGAAAAATAAACATAAATTAATAACTACATGATGCAATATACATGACAAAGTACTAGGAGGCTCATTAATAATGGAACATGTGCAAAAATAAACTATAGCAGAATCCAAATAAAATGAACCTGGAGTGGTCTTGCAATGTAATATTAACTGATGTGATTAAACAAACATGTGACAAAGTAATAGTAAACACATGCATTCAAGCACAGTGGAATTCAGGACTGGCCTCTCAAGCTAAGAAATCACGATTTTACATAATTACCTTTTTAGGAGAAGCTAATGCCAAGTTACTGCTAAAATGTTTTCTTAAGTAAGTATCTAAATACTGCTCTGGAATAGCTGGTGTTTGCAAATCACTATGGAAAATAAAAGGTTCTTTTCCTTTGTCAGTGATGCAGATCAACAATTTTTTCTTGTTAACTGTAAAAGCATTTTTCACTGTCAGAAAAATGAGACCTCTAGATGTAAGTGCCTCTAAAATGTACATGGTACATATGTATGAACTGTAAGATTGAAAAGAACAAGAGAAAACACATACCCTAGACCTTAAAAGATAACTTTTACTATTTTTACAACAAATGAGCAAACTTACTGGAATCTGCCCAAATATACTATCTTTTGAAAATTCATACAGACACACACAGGAATGCCTGCATAATAAATCCATGGCTCAGCCTGTGTCACACAGGATTCATCTTCCCCTACGTGCCTCCAGAAGTTGCAGTTCCATGCTGGGCCCACATGCACCTCCTGCAACTCTCACCTCTCACATCTCCTAACCATCAAAGGCTACCAAACAGAAATATTTACATTTTGCAAGGCCTTATATGCACTGTGGATATTTGGGAAGGCCTCACAATCCCAAGATATCAGTGCTCCTGTCAGAGCGCTGCTCCTCTGCCGTGCCAGCCCAAATCTCCCACTCGGTTTGTGCTACAGGAGGTGACACACTTATCAGCAAAGCCTGCTCTCGTCACACATCCTCCAGGGATGTGGAGATCATCCTCCAGGGATGTGGATGTGGGATCCTCCGTCACAACTCACTGCAGCCAGGCCTGCACTGGAGTCAAATATGAGACACATGATTTACTCTTTCTGCTGCTGCTGTCTTTTATCAGAACCTGGAGAAATCGTAACGCCAATCTCAAAAAAAAAATACTGTATTTCTCCACCCTGCTCTACTCATGACATTTGGTGTCTATGTGCTCCCAGCTGAGTTCCCAGGTGTGGATACACACCTCAGCCACATCTCTCTTCCACGCCATCATGAAATGAGGCGCATGCCTCATCCACTCACCCACAGGCCTACTGGTGTGTCAACAAAGCCTCCTGTTATTTCAGGAATTTACAGCCTGTCAACAAAGTTTTTAGGGTTAAAAGTTCTGGGACAGAAGATGGCAGCTGAGAGCACCATGGATTTCTATGCACAAATGTTGATGGATACAGTTCAGTAGAAACGATAGTGCATGATACTACTCACACAGAATTCACTGTAAAACGATCAACTGTTTCACTGTGATAAAGTTCATCTCCAGATATAAATTAATATCTACATAAGTGTTTGAAAGTCTTTTTTTTTTTAATTTCATTGCAAACATCTGCACAGGAAATATACAAATCAAGTGACACGCTATTGCTAAACAATGCACTGAAGCTGAATTTAAGATTGTTATATTTTAGCAAATCAAGAACATTTAGGTAGGCTATAAAGTCTACAAATAGGCTTCTAACCCAGACACCAATTTTTTTTTATTTTTTTTTCCTTTTAGTCACATCTTTTAGGAACTCTTCTTAGTTTGAATACATCTCACACGTAAACATGAGTATTATATATACTATATGAGCACAAGGAAAGACTGACAGATGGAGAAAGTTTATCTGTAGCTGAATTACTCGATTGGCTGCCACAGGGACAAGGAGACAGGTATGGTCTGTTGGATCCATATTGCCTTGCAAACCAAGCACATGCTGACTATTAAGTAGTACAAGAAATTAACATTGGTGTGACTCAGGACTTTCAGAATAATTAGATGGATTTTAAGGCCAGGGCAGTTTTGATGAAAATTGACCAAATTTCAGCCATCTACTGGCCATTTTGTGTGTGCATTAAATTGTGCTCTTAGTTCTGCTTTTAGAAATTGTTACCACTCATTTAAAAAAACAATAAAAAGCAAGAAAGCAAAAAGTTGTATTATATAAATTATTGAAATAACTCCTAAGAGCCAGTTAATGTAAAAATCCATTATCTAAACAGGCTCACCAAATAGCGATGGAGCATTTTGGCAAGAAACATCTGTAAAGTTATCGATTTTTCTTTTCTCTCAAATAAACAGGGATATACCTAATAAAATTACTGATACCTTTTCAGCATAAGATTAAACAAAAATTATATACATGAATCTTACGGGGAAGAAACTGGCATAAAATCATAGGTGTAAAGCCAGCAAGAAGTCGAATATCAGCTATAATAGTAATAAAATACAATATACATTAGTCATAGGCTTATCAATCATTCACATAAGAAAATAAATAAAATGAGCACTGATTTATGTGGGCGAGAGCTGCAAAGAGTGGCACTGGCTTCGTACAGTCAAATGTCAGACCAGCACACTGAACATTCACTCTGCCCTGTGGACTAGATAGTCACAGCCTAGTCTGATGGGCAGAACTTGCTAAATGGGCATCACATAACATGAGTATTGAAAGTTTCATGATCTGGCCCCGTGTGAGTCAGTGTCACAGAATCATAGAACCATTCAGGTTGGAAGGGACCTACTTCCACCCTCCTGCCATGGTCAGGGACACCTTCTACTAGACCAGGTTGCTCAAAGACCTATCCAACAAGACCTTGAGCATTTCCAGGGATGGGGCATCCACAATTTCTGGACAACCTGTTCCAGTGCTCCACCACTCTCTTAGTAAAGAATTTCTTCCTAATACCTAAAGTAAATCTGCCCTCTTTCAGTTTAAAGCTGTTGCCCCTAGTCCTGTCACTACATGCCCTTGTAAAATGTCCTTCTCTAGATTTCTTGTAGTCCCCTTTAGGTACTGGGAGGCTGATAGAACTTCTCCCTAAAGCCTTCTCTTCTCCATGCTGACCAACACCAGCTCTCTCAGCCTGTCTTCAATAGGAGACACCTTGCAGCCTCCTGGTCATCTTCATGGTCTCCTCTGGACCTGCTCCAACAGGTCCACATTTTTCTGTGCTGAGGACCCCAGAGCTGGAAGCAGCACTGCAGGTGGGGTCTCACCAGGGCAGAGCAGAGGGGCAGAATCCCCTCCCTTCCCTGCTGCCCACACTGCTTTGGATGCAGCCCAGGACAGGGTTTGCTTTCGGGGCTGTCAGTGCACATTGCTGGATCTTGTTGAACTTTTCATCGATTTTCTCTGGAAACCCATAAAGAGTCTGTCCTATGCCAAGTGTGAGTAGTCAGAGGTCATTTTGGAAGGCATCCCTTCCCTCCAGCATATCCACCACACTACTTAGCTGGGTGTCATTGCCAAATTTGTTGAGGATATATTCAATCCCACTGTCCATATCACCAACAAAGATGTCAAACAGTATGTCTTTGGGGAAAGGATATTACCAATGCAGATAATTGCAAACCTCTCAGTGTCTGATTATATGAAATACACCCACAATTCCTGCAATGCCTATAGGACTGTGAATATTGTTGGATTTACTCAGGCAAACCACAGAATTTAATGAACAGAAATTATCAGTATGAAAGTCTTACATATATAAACATTACTAGCATTATGTTGGCAGAAGAGTGTTTGACAAGAATGCTTATAAACAAGATACTCATTCTTTTGCTTCTGAATTGCCTGTCTTCCTTCCTTCCTTCCCTCTTTGTAATAGGTCTTGTGAGATTGCCCTTCTGCAAGTGAATCCACACAAATTCCTGGCAATTTTTTTTATACAGGAGAGATACCGTAATTTCATGCCTCTTCAAACACACAGTAAAAGCAATCAAGGGAAAAAGAAATTAAAAACTAATTCTGCTATTTATTCTCCTCATTTATTTTATCAGTCATCCCACTGTCACACTGAATAATAATCGACAAGACTTGATACACACACTTAGCACAGGGCAGACATCTTTGTGGCTTTCCAGAGAAAACTGCAAGCCCCAGGCAAATACTGATACTCAAGGAAATATTGGATTAATCACAGCAAACGTGATGCCAGTGTTAACATTTCTGTTCCCTCAGCTATCTAGGCAGGCTAACCATGATGCTAGTTTACCTAACTAATCATGTCAATACCAGAGAAAAAAAGGCTCCAAAGCAGTTTACTTCCACATTTTGCTGGTATGTGGAAGGTAAACTAGACAGAGAGTCTACAAAGAGGTATAAAATTACAACAGAAGCATTGTGACAGACTACAGATAATTATTGCTTATAATGTCTGGCTGCAATTATTCAATTCTCTACCATTTCACATTTAGTAGCTTAGTGCTGGAATTAGGAGGCTAAGATGAATGTTTGGAGGAATTCCATTTCAGTCTCAGTCACTTTGTGGGGTTGGTTCAGAATGCCTTAGACAAAAAACAAGATTAAAGTAAAACCATGATTTAGTTTTCATTTGAGATCCATCCTTGCTGGGGAAAACTGCTCAAGCAATTTTAGCCTTAGAGAATCTTAAAAGACTGGGGTTTTTTTGTTGTGCTTTTTGTTTGCTTGTTTTGATTTGTTTGTTGATATGATTATTTGTTTTGTCTTTTTATTAAATCAGTTATGAAAATGATGAATCCAGCAAGGTTAGGCAGAAATGTACAAAAATTTGTGTGTTGAGTGGTGCCTGGATGCACATTAAGGCCTCAGCTGTAATTTGTGCTAAACATATCTCTAAGAAAGACAGTGGCATTTCTGCATCTCCTGATGGAGCAGCACACAGGCAGCTACAGAAGGATCATTTTGCTCAGTGTAACAGTAGAATAACTTCAAGTGGACAAAGCAGAATGGAATGAAATGTCCCTAGTCCTAGAATTACAAAGGTCTATTAAGGCATCTGTTGCTATTTCTGTAAGTGACCATAATGTTCTCCTTAGAAAATGAAAATCACTCAACTAGAAGCTCATTAAAACCTCTCTACATGTTCATTTGCCTTTGCATCACTGTCTATCAACCTTCACAAACCTGGCCCTTAGAAATTTTGTACCTACAGAGGGAGATTTTCTGTACCCATTTTTGTATCATTTTCTGTACAAAGTTCTGAGACACCATTTAGGATATTGACTTAGGCCAGAGACTGTCTGAGGCCAATTTATTCTCCCTTGCAGTGAAAAGGAACAGGTTATCATTTACTGTGCCTCTGAGTGCAATATTTCCTTGAACTGTTCTACTAAAGCACACCTGTCTGTGCCACTTAGAAGCTTGGTTTCCATCAGATGCCAAGGTTCCCTGAAAATGAAACACTAAGAAGAAACACACTGATCTAGTGAAGCTCCAGACATCAGAGAGCTACTTCCTGACAGCTTGGCCACCATGTCCTTGTGTCCCTCTTGAAAAGCTGATGAGAAACAAAGACCACCAAGACCAGCAGCCCTTCATATGTCAGTATTTCAAAGTATAGAGTGGAGACCAGAGGGTTTCTGCATTTCAGAGCATGTCTGAGGTACCCCAGCACAGCAATCTCATTTTTACATCAAATTTCAGCATAGTGCATACCATTTCCAATGTGGTGAATTTTTACAGTACTTCTTCCTGTCCTACTCTACTTCAGAAGGACCCAAGGAAGAGCTAAGGTAGTTCTACCTACCTCTGCACAAGTGCTACACATTTCAGTGTACACAAAGAACTTATAGGAACTTGGTGGAGCCAGGGCACTCAAGTACAGAAAATCCAAAAATAGCTAAATTTTGCGACTGCTCATCCTTTCCCTTTCCTCCTGTGAATCAGGCTGTGTACTATCAAATTTTTTTATGCTTTTTCCCTTGGTTCCAGAAATCTCTTGCCCACATGCCTCCCCGTGCTTTTTTTCCTCCAAAACAGCCTAGTCACACAGGCTGTCTATGAGATGTCTGTCGTGAGATGCAGCATACAACATTTGACTTTGGAGTACTAGAGAAAAGGCCACAGAATGCTCTAGAAGACACATAGCCACCTAACAGCTCTGAGAAGCTGGTAGCACTCATTCAAAAGCACCACAGCACCCTGGTTTTAGTGCTGCTGCTTTCAAAACATTAATTGTTTTTGCAACCTCACTAGATGCCTATCTTACGTGAGTCATGTAAATACTTTTTCCAAATATAGCCCCAAATATCCTTACACAAAATATCCACTGCAGACAAAGTCTCTTTGCAGGTTTAGTAACAGACAAATAATCATTATCACAATTAATGTTGTCCTTAAATATGCATTAAACATTTCACAGAGCAACTGACTGGTCTTTAAAGGAAATTTGCCTTTTCCCCTGGATATAGTTTTCTCCTAGCAGAGGAAAAGAATTATGCCGTCCAAAAGGAGCGTTATAAATTTTACTACTGGGTTAAATACAATGTGTGCGTAAATCTGGCAACTGTGAAGTGTTGTTAAATAGATAAATGTTTAGGGTTTTAGCCCTGCCATATATCAAAAGGACCTTCCCCTACACTCTTCATCCTGACTGCTGCGAGCATTTTTAATGTTGGAAGAAAACTCATTTTATTGTTTGAAAAATACCTGCAGAAAACTAGGCCCTCACAGCTAAAAAAAACTTGCCTTCATAGTTCGATGTAAGTCAGCAGCAGCCTGCTAGGTTTCCCAGCCTTAGAGAGGTTCATGGACATGTCTGAGTTTCTTCCAAAGCACTCATTTGGTTCTCCAACATAAAACTGAAAAGAAAGGTAAACCAAAAAGCCTTTAGCTCTCTCTGTACTACTATTGGGTGAAATTTGATTCTCACTCTCATCCTTCTGCCCCACAAACCTCCCCAATTATTGCAGATTTTTCCTACTGATTCAAGTAATCCCTTGAATCCCTTGCATAGATGCACACATCCTGTTAGCTGATGGTCAGTATCTGTGGATTTCCCAGTATTTGGCACTCCAAGCCCAGAGGGGAAATGAAGCTGTACCCCACAAGCTTATGGTCCATCTCTAAAGCATCATAATGCACATTCATGCCAACTACCATAAGCTACAGCCTAGAGCCCAGCTCAGAGACTTTCTTCTTATCACTTTCCAAAGAGGAAGACTTTCCTGGGCATCAGTTCACACATTTCTCATATTTTATTTCATAAATTATCTGTAAGAGTGAATGGGGAGTCAACGTGATCCATATGTTAGTGAATATACATCACCTCTTCACCACTGTATCCATACAAATTTCTTTAGTTTATAGTCAAAAGTTAAATCAAGTTTAATACTACAGGAATATGTCATGTCACTTATCCAGAAAGCACCATTCACAATTTAGAACCCCATAAAAATGATAATAAGAAGAGGAATCATATTTCTCATTGGCTGCCACAGTTGAAATGAAGCTTATTCCTTTTTATTAAGTACTTATATGGTCCTCATACCCACTTATGTGTGCCTGAGGCACTCATTCTCTCCAAGAAAAATCACTATTAATCCTTGTTTGTGCCAAGCCCTTGCAGTACAACAGTGTGTCCAGTAAAAGGTGCCTTTTAATAAAAAACTTTAAGGTTATTACAGTTAGAATCAGCATGGGCAAGCATAGATCACTTGTGGCTTTTGCTTTAGAATGCCTGGAAATTTGTTCAGAATAAAATATGCCCAAATATTATGATTATTGTATCAGAGATGGTACAAAAGCAGAGAAATCTAGCCAAAAATTTGATGACATGTTTTGGAGATTCTGGTTATAGACCTGTGAACCTTTACAGTTTGTACATTGGAACATAATAAACAGATCTTAATTTTATCTGACTTCTTGATATTTTGCAAATTCTGTCTTGAGGGACAACATATCCCCAGTGTGGGAGATGGTTCTGTGGTTTATGTGGACTGCAACTCTCCTGTGTGGGGAATCACTCCTCTGTGTCAGAAATTTGCAATGTCCTGAGGCACTGACAATTTCTCTGAATCCCATAATCGCAGAAAGCAGGGAGGAAGATTGCAAAACCACATTTAAAATTCCTCTTCCTCTGTATGGAAAGTGTTTGTGTTGAATAGATACTAATTTATAGAAAAAAAAGTGAGAAAAGCTGATCATGGCAAAGACCTGCTCCAGACAGATCACTCAGGCAGACTGTGGGCAAACAAAAAACTGCAGTGCTAAAGTGACAGGAACATCTCTGCAAGAATGTGGTATTAATGGAGTTTTTCTTTCTTTCTTTCTTTCTTTCTTTCTTTCTTTCTTTCTTTCTTTCTTTCTTTCTTTCTTTCTTTCTTTCTTTCTTTCTTTCTTTCTTTCTTT
>VZTN01006523.1:129309-177673 GCA_013400515.1 Erpornis zantholeuca
GCCCTTCCCTTCCCTTCCCTTCCCTTCCCTTCCCTTCCCTTCCCTTCCTTTCCCTTCCCATGTGTGTGTGTTTGCATACTTATTATTCTGAGTAGAAAAAAAGCCCAGAATAATTTGAAATTTCAGACTGAATTCCCTCAATGCTTCCAGCTTAAAAGTAGAATAAAATGAAGTAAGTGGTGAGACTCTTAGCGAACATCATCCCTGGAGTGTTTCTTAACAGCATTTCCTCAGAAATGGGGGAAATAGTTCAGATTCCTCCTCTTCTCGGGCAATATGAACACACCAACAGCTCAAAAAATGATTTAATCTACATAAATAGGAAATTCTGTGTGGGATGCACATTTCTCTCGAAGCTGAATAATTCTATATAAAATTTTTAGCTGTAGAGGGGAGACCAACAAAAAGACTGGTTGTAGGAAAGCTTGTTACTTATGGAACATATGCAGAATATCAAGATTTCAATTCACATCTCACAAAGGAATTAAAGGTTTTCTAAAGGTGCAACCACACACGACATTCCTGTTCTTGAATGCCACTAAAGCCAGCACTTTCTGAAAGGCACACTATTGCATTTCAGGCTGGTGCTCTGAATCAGAAACTTAGGTTGCACTTGCATCTTTCAAAAGCCACATGGTGAGTCAGACTCTTTATTTCCTTTTATTCTTACATATTTTATACAGAGTGTAACAGAAAATCTAACAGTAAATTCATTTTCAGATACCCTGGGTTACAATCAGCTCACAAAGAGAAACAGACCCTCAAAACAGCCAACATGCAAATTGTTAGCGAGGGAAGGCTAAAAAATGAGCCCAGATAAAGAGGCATGGATGAAGTTTTGCCCTTTTCTGGAGCCTGGAAATATCAGTATAGGTCCACATCAACACTTGGAGTCAACCTTAGCACTACCTTCTGGCCAAGTGCACAAAACCTTTCACCAAACCTCTTGCACAAGAAGTTTCTCTCCTCTGGACCAAGAAACCCTGATGACTGTTGATGCATGGTATCAAAAATGTCCTGCTGAAGAGCCCCATGCACGTCATAAAATATGGGCTATCACATCCTCCTCCAATGTAGAGCACAAGAGGCATAGAGGACCAGGTTTTTCCATACTTTTTCTTGTCCCATATCTGCCTGTATTCATGAGAATTCACCTATTCCCATGTGGCTGTGGCAATGCCAGACAAAGTGAGCTGCTGATTAAGGCATCTGCCATCCAGTGTAACACAGGAGGGACATCTCTGAGCTCATGAAATTAGGGGGAGAGGAAAAGGCACTCTCTGTACCATCAGAACCTCTGCCCCACCCCCAGCTCTCCCAAAGCACACATCCAATGCACTCTAGCACATCGAGCTGTCACAAAGCCAGCCATCAAACCATCCCAAAGTCCCTACTTCTTTCGGTTTAGGGCATCTTAGCCATCCCTTTCTGAGCCATTCTGTAGTTAGACATCTTAGAAAGACGCTGATTCCTGGGAGTCTCCTGAAGGAATCACCCATCACGGGGACAGCTGCTGTGAAATAAAGAGGTATGTGAAGGCTCATACACCATGGTGGAGATGGCTTTCATGATGGTCCCCAGAGTTAACATAGATCAATCCTAAATATCAGACTGCATAGATCATGGTTTTAATAGGAGTTTATACCTCCTTCATTTCCAGCCTTTTCATGTAATCCTTGAAACACAGCAAGTGTGAATGTCTGTGCACTCCTGCACTGTGGAGTGGAGCTTAAGCTCAAGCTGTAAGTGTGTGAGTTAAAAGAATTTTACTAATGACCTCAGATAGGATCTGAAGAATGGACACAAGGGAGGACTTCCCAGTGAAGTGCCAGAACTATGTTTGTGACAGGAGAATACATCAAAATACTCAGGACTGTCTCGACTACAACCTCAAAGCAAAACCTATGGGCCCTGGGACAAGAAGAACAAATCCCAAAGGCATATTTATACAGGGAGTAGGGAGAGATGTTAAAATCTTTTAATTTTCTTTTTACATGCTTCGGTCTCTTTTTGTGATGGAGAGAAGTTCACATCTGAATTACCTAAATACAGGAATTTTTGAGGCAAAGGAGTGAGACCAGCCCTGGTAAATTAGTTAATTTCTCTGGCTCATTATATCAGAGGCATGTTCAGACAAGCTGAGACTGGCTGTTATTGCAAATGTATGGCCTAGGAGGGAAAAAAATACCAGTGTGAAGGTTTGGACCTTTTCTTCGTAAAGTTGCTTTAATTAGAAAACCAGATTCTGGGAGGCTTTGTACTGTGAAAGTCCAATTGTTATAGAGGATTGGGGTTGGAATACTCACATTTGCCCATCAAGTTACAGAGCTGTCCATCCCATATATCTCAGTTTGTGTCCTTTGTCCAAAGTGGCTCTTATCTCCTGGAGCCACAAAGGGTAGAGAGAAGAGACATTTATTCCACAAGCACAAAGAACCACTTTGAAGACACAGCTCTTTGTTCACCTTCAAACACTCCTTCTGGTGTCAGTTAAGGAGTATTGAAATTTGTCTGCATTAGCTGCTTTAGAAAAAAAGTTGCACAGGTGGCTGAGAGACAGAACAAGCCCTTGTCTGATACTTCTGCACTGCTTTATGTTGCAAGAGGGCAGTGGTAAACAGTGGGAACCCAAGAGGAAGAGAATGGGCGACAAAATGTTCATGGTGCCAGCCCAGGCTGGACGGGAGCTGTGGCTCCCTGTGGTGCTACTGGTGCATGTGTTTTTGCACAGGCCATAGATGCCTGAATTTACAATTCATATCCCTCACCTGGTCAGTGATGAAATGGCCTTATTAGCATTTTCCAGATTTATTCAGTACAAATAAGTGAAGATCTCAAAAAACATAGGGACGCTTGATACTGCACAGCACCTATTTCACTCAACACAGAAATGCGAGTCTCTGCACATCCTCCACTACCTAAATGTCCGAGGTATCTAAACTTGCTCCATGACACCCAGGTTAAAGCTGGTGCTTCCAAAAAATACCAAATCTCAGGCAGGAGGTCAGTGCATGGGCAGTCACTGCTCATGCCTTCGAAGCCCTTTGGACTCTGCATGTGCACAGACCAGAGCCTTACAGGCAGCTTGGTGACAGCAAACTCACACAACAGTGAGCAGACAGACAGAATAAAGCACAAGAAGCCTGACCGGCTCAGCTTATGGGCAGAGGGACCACAGATGGGCATTTACTTGTGCAATATGTGATTAATCTTCTTATGTACAATTTTTTGGTTCCACTACCACAGGTCATGCATGAAAAAAGCAATAACTGCATTTCCTTGGCTTGCTGTTAGTATTGCAATGACTTAGGTCCTTGGAAGTACTGATGAGACATTTGTCTCTATATCAAAACTTGAAAGATGTTAAAAAGTTGATTATTATTTTGAACAATCTCAGATAAGCAGCCTATGCTGAAAGGTGCTGGAGAGAGGGAGATAAGAATCCAGCCAAAAGAAAATTAAAATTATATATGGCAAAAGAAGAAGTAACACTGTCAACATAAACACCACATTTCTCTTGAAGTTCCAACAGAAGGTAGAACTCTTAGTAGAAAACACAAGTTTATATTAAGTAGGAGAAAATGTACATATATACTTATGTTTACATGGGTTTTGTTTTGTTCAAATCATCAAAGGACTTAGGAGGCAGATGTGAAGGATGAGGAGGCCACGATGGTGGAAAAACATCAAAACAGTTTGGCATCCCTCCAAGACTAGTTAGAGATATTCACAAATCCTCATGGGCCATAAGATTTCCCCAATTTTAATGATAACACAGTCACAGTGCCTCATTAGCCATATTATAGCAAATTATCTCTCTGCTCTGGGATTTTAGTCATGAGCCAATGACTTTGACTGTGCTAGGAAATGGGAGCATTCCTCCAAACTGTGTTTAAAACCCCAGTATCACCCAGAGGTGTTGCATCAGCAACCTACATTGCTATGAATATTTTTGCAAGGGCTGCCCAAGAATAAAACTTCTCTCAGACACTAACACAATTCATACAGTGGGTGGGATTGAGCTAAAAGGGAAGAAAAAAATAATATGAAGGAAGGAATAAGTTTGAATCTCCATGGAAGATAAAGAAGGATGAAAACAGGAATTAAAAGCAGTGGGCAAACCAAGCTGAGCTCTGATCCTCCAGAAACATATTTAATCAAATTTATTGCTTGAGTGTAGCTTCACTGCTGTGTTTTGGGAGTCTTGCTAAGGCTCTTCTCAAGACCATAGCTGATGGGACCTTTTGTGTCCAAACAAGTTTTCAAACCTGTATCTTTAACAAGTGGTTTTACATGTGATCACATAAGAGCACATTGGGGATCTGAGTGATATCCAATGTAGCAGTGCATAGGAATAGGGAGGAGATAAGGCAGATAAACATAAACACATGCATGACGTCCATGGACAGTTATGTGGTCAATCTTTGAATAAAGATTTTTCTTATCAGTGCCAGGGGAGTGGGCTTCAGTCTCTCTTTAAAGCAGGGGATGGAAATATTTACAATTTATTCCTATAATATATACTTCTTAAAATAAAAATTCAATAAGAAGCTAAATGCCTCTGTGACAAAGCAAGAGGTGGATTTGAAGTGAACTCATGCCCCCAGGAATATTCCACGAGTTTATTTTAGGTCATTCTTAAAAGCATTTAAAAATATTTTCAGAAGCCTTTAGTTCAGATGCTTTACTAACATACATTTATGTATATTCTAATATTCTGTATTTGGTGAAAAACTGTGTAAAGAAATGCTCTCCTAACTAACTGAAACCTGCCATGGCCTTTCCCTCCTGACACTCCTGGATCATTGATTGATAGGCAGCCAAACATTCTGCCAAATCAAATTAGCATACCCTGAACAGGCTGAGCTCATCGAGCTTTTAGCCTTCTTCCTTCCAGCCCAACAGGATTCCACTCACTGTCCTGGTTTAAACATAATGAAGCTAATCCTTACACAAATGGTGAATCAAAGTTTGGTCTAACTTCCTCAGAGATGTCCTCTAAGCTTGAGTGCCAAACCCAAGGTTATAAGCACAGGACAAGCCTTTATGGGTTCTCATATTGAAGAGCTGCCAGTGCACAATGTAAGACCAAGGATTTATGGCACCCAGCTTGGGAGGACTTTAATGTGTTGGTTACACCAAGACAGGCAGCTGGACCTGCACAAATGTCCCTTGGGATCAGCAGTTTTAGCACAGGGTAAAGCAGTGCCCTTTACAGAACTTCCAGGTGATGAGATAGGGCCATTACATCCAAACAGACTCTGCATGGGTTCTGCTTCATTTTAGATGTTCACCTGCATACAAAACTGCTCACACACACACAGAGAAGACTGAGAGTTGTCCACAGAAAGGCATTTGCTCTTTGTCTCAATTTACCCCCAGGAATGAATGTTTATGTTGCTCCTAGCCTTCAGTAGCTACAAAGGATAGCTATTCGAAAGGGGAAGGAATTATATTGCTTTCCTTACATACCAGTATTTCAATTAGATTCCAGAGCATTTACAGCTCAAACAGAGGGATATCATCTCAGTCTCTAGGTTCCAAGTCAGTTTGCAGGAATGACACTGACAATGACAATTAATAGGTAACCAGAAAAAATTTACACAGAAATATCTGACACTGAGTAAACAGGGAGATCTCGATAATTAAGTTTAACGTATTCAATTTTGCAACTGCAACCACATTTGATGGAAAATACTCCCAGTCCTTTTCTGCCAATATCTATAATAAGAATCAGAAATGTGATGTAGCTTAAGCAGATTGAGAACTTACTGATTCCAGAGTGTTCATAACAACTTCCATTTCACAGATAGAGCAATTGCCTTTAAGATGGACAAATACATACGTGTTTATATACACATTTAAAGTTTTAAAGAAAAGTTCTGGGATCAGATTTCTCCATTTTATGTGTTGCTGTGGAAACAGATTAGCCCTTTGGAAATAAAAACCCGTGTTGACTCTAATGCAAAGAACAATCCATAGCATGAAAGGAAAGAACAGCTGGGAGTTGGAATAGTGTAAGATGACATGTCAGACAGTAGCCAGACAAAGTGAGCCAGGGACTGTCTGAAAAACAGAGTGGGGGGGAAGAAAAAGTAAGAACTAAGCACTGTCAACAAAGTCTGCAAAATGGTCCAGCTGTTCCCTCTCATCATAACCAAAAAAATAAGGAGAGAATTCCAGGGCTGAGGATTAAATTTATGAAGAGAAGAAAACCTGAATGGAAAAAGTGAATAGTATTTCAGACAAAGCAGACCCTGCACGGAGGTCTTTGTTCGGAAATAACTTGGAAAGCACAACACTGGGTTCCGGGCAAAACACACATCCCTCCACAACCTTTCTTATAAAAGGCCAAAAGGAATCTTAATACACTGCATTAAGCAGACTTTTACAGAAAATGTTGTTTGTATAATTTCATTGTTTCAGGCTGAGCATTAATGTCCTAGACAGATAAATAGATTTAGAGAATTTGAGAGAAAGCATATCCAGCACTGCAGAGAGGGCTAAAAGGTGAACAAATTTCACCACAAATCTCTGCTAAAACCTGAAATGAAAGCCCAAAGGACTTCTGATATACTGTAAATAGTCAGTCAGTTCCTAGAGCCTTAAGTGATGTCTGGTCTTTTGTTCAGACAATGGACAATTGAATCCAAGATGAACGGTTCCCAGGATTACATGCACACTGAGCAGTGCAGAGGGAAAGAGAAGTGTTAGAGAGGTTAATTCAGAGACATGCTCACCTCCCAAACAAAGGCATTCAGCAGTACAGAACCTGATTAGGGACTCTTCAAGAAATACAAATAATGTCATTCACGTTGTGTAAGAAGCTGGGACTATGTATGTGTGCATAGTTAGAAAATAATAATGAATGCGCTTTCTTCTCTTTGATTTTTTTCTTTTTCCTTTGAATAATGTCTTCTGTCCAATGATCTCTTAGGAGCAAAGCCAGCTAAATAGCTAGCAAGATGATTGATTTACAAGATGCTTTGTTTCCATTGTCTATGAGATCACTCCAGGCATTCAGCAACCTAATCTGTTAACTCCTGTATCAGTAAGTATATTACAAATCTGCAATAAAACCCATAAATGATTAGTGAGGGAACTTCATATTCTTTAGATGAAAATAATTATGAGCGTGGATTTCATTAGTGATAGGACAGCTCTGAAATATCATTTATAGTTTTTCATCCATGCTCTGGTACCCAAAGATAACACTTCCAAATGTCATGGTAATAATAGGATAAACAGGTTGAACTAATATCCAAAACAGCATGTCATCTGAGTTTTCAATATTTATACTTGATGCCACTTAAATGACCAGGATGTGATCAAGAAGAGCGCAAGATATATGAAGCTTTCATAGATCTCTCACATTTGTCATGTCATGGTGCATTTGTGTATTATCATCCAGCAGTTCTTGCTTTTGTTTATGTCCAGCAGCTTCATCACCTTTGCCAAACATGCCTTGAATTATGCTAATCCACTTGGGTTTTTTTCTTTTTTAATTTAGTCTGCTAGATAAAAATCCACCCCATCCATCTCTCTTGACTTGCACAGTCTTTCTGTATGTTTCCTTTGCCACTCACCTTACCTGCAATATTAGAGCTCTAATCCTAAAAAGGACCAGGGTCCTAGAGAAAATGCATGGACTGTGGTTCAGCAGGCAAGGAGGCACCTCCAAACAGGATCCTAGGCCCTGTGTAAAGTTGCAGTCCCACACAAATAATGTCCATTTATACAAAAGCCAGGTGAGGCCTGCAACACCTGCATGGTTTAAATGATGGGTGGGAGTATAACAGTGCAAAGTCAACACACAATAGTGGAAGAGGTGTGAGCCTGTGAGGACACTGAATTTCCCTGGAGAACCATGATTACAGCAGCAGTCCTATGGAATTTCAAGGTAAAAATGCTCAGTAGCCTTCAAAGAGTTTCAGTGATATTTGAAGCTGCTTGTGTATCAGCTTGGCACTGACATGGCTCACTCAAAATGAACCCAAGCCTAGATGAACATTCAAGGGTTGTGATCAAGGATGTTAGAAAAATAACACTTTTGAAAAGCTTAACTCTGCGATATCTATTTCCAAAATATTCCTGCTGCTCTTTGAGAGAAGAAATCACTGCTTTGACTTGCATCTTCTTATGATCAAGATTTTACACTTTACAGACCCTTATTCTGGTTGGATGCTTAAGACTTTTCATGTTGTCACCTATACCTGTGTTGTAACCCATCTTGGGGGTTTGAAGCCTACTCAGTTGGCCCTGCACAGTGACTTTGACACCCAAATGTTTTCAAAAGCAGCAGCCAGTGTCATGACAACATTTATAGGTTCAGGATCTTGGTTGAACACCGTGCTGTGAATCCAGGAGAGACCATAATGACATTAGGATTCATCTATAACCTCATTGACATAAGAAATACCATAGCCATAGGAATCCATGGATTATTCTCCAGTTCCAGGTGGACAAGGGTTGTAGTTCCTTTTTTAATACACACAACAGTGTGGCCATACCACCACCCATGTGTAACCCAGGTATAAACCCCCAGACCAAGTCTAGATGAGCAAAAAGGAGCAGCAAGGGTGGTGTAGGATGGAGGAGATAGTGCCAGGGACCCAGCATTCCCACTGTGCACATCTAAGGGACTCCTTGCAGAGGACCTCCAGTATGGAGCCTGGGAGATGGACTGTGCTATTCGTGCACATTTTCTGGGTTACTGGCATCCGAGAACAATCCAGACCAGGTTCTGCAAACCTCCTATGGGATGTGAACCAAAGCATGAACAGGGAGACTCAGTTCAAAACCAGGCTCCTGACCTTATACCCTGAGATTAGCTCAGTTGGTTAGAGCATGGTGGTAATACCACTGAGGTCATGGCTTAGATCCCTGTAGGGGCCATCCACTTAGGAGGTGAACTTGATGATCCTTGTCGGTCCCTTCCAGCTCAGAATATTCTGTGATTCTATATGGAAGTGCTAACACCGACACAAAAATAACTGAATCTCAGACTGTGCATTTGTGTGGGAGGCCAGTGTGCAGACCACTGTGTATTTCCACAACATTTATTCCTTTTGCCCTTCAGAATATATTGGCAGCATTCACACTGTCTCCTGGGAACAGGGCTTTGCCTGTGTTTGCACCTGAACAATAGCTAGGAGTTACTTAGGAGAACGGTATTTTAACATGAGCCAAAAGCATGCCAAGAGCCATTGCGAAAATTGAACATTTAAACAATGTGGATGACAGAGCCCAAGTACCTCAAATATGTTGCTTGGCAGGATTAGTGCTGGTAAAGACATAGTCCTGGTTTCACAGTGTCCCCCTCAGGATGCTCCAAAACCAGGTTGCAGAACTGATCCAAGCCTCATAGCAAAGCCGTGAACAAACTTGGGTTTGTTTGGATGAATGTTACTTTCCTCATTTTGTTGAGCTATGCAGCACCAAGAAGAGTATTTGGCCTTTAGTAACAAAGACATAACTAAGGTAAAATTTTAAATGTGATCTGTACTGAACTGCTTTGAGATAAAAACGCCTGAAGTCTGTAGTGCTATTTTAGAGATACTGTCAGACACAACAGCCTGATCACCTTTAACCAAGAACAATCAGTTCTCAAAATGAATTGACAAAGTCTTTAGAAAGGTGGGTGGACTTGATTAGGTGCCGATGCCTCTCTTTTACTTTCTTTATCTTCCCAAGCAGCAGTGACTTCATCAGAATAACTGATGTTAAGAAATACTAGAAAGTACATCAGTAGGGAAAATATCACTTTTTCATAGTGGAAATGACTGAAACACCACTCAAGCTGCCCTTATGGTAACAACAGACATTTGTCCAGTGTACAGCAGCACATCTCATCGCCTCCCAAATTTTTGTTGAATTCTGTCCACCTGCATTCAGGACAGAATGGTTAATTCAGTTAATTCCTGAGGCCTTCCATGTTCAGGCCTCAGACCTATAAAAGCAGAAGGAAGAAAACACAGAGTCTCTACATGCAATACCAGAAAATGACCTTGAGGTTCTTCCCTCAGCATGCTTAAATGTGGGAACTTTGAGGGCAAAAGATAAAAAGTCTGGATTCAGCTGAATATGAATGTATTATTGTATCTTTGTAATGGGGCATGCTGAAACCACGATGGCACCTCCCAATATTTGCCATTATGTCAGCTGTCCATGTGAAATAAATGAAAGAAGCTGCTTTGCAGAGCAGTCTGCCTGAGTGGCATATTCTTGCTCTAGACACTACTGTGCTTGGAGGAAAAAATAATTTCCACACAAAAGTCGCATATCCATAAAATGTGAAATGAAAAAATGTGACACAAAAGTTGCTTCAGTGTTTTAATTTCCAAGTTCTGTAAATAACACAGGAAGAAATTCCATGAACTGCACTGGACTGATAGATAAAGTTGGAGCTGTTTCAGAAGATGACGGATGGACTCCATTCCTAGGTACACTAGGCTAGGACAGAAGAGATATGAGTTCTGACAGCCCTGCCAAAAATTTCTGTCATGATGTCAGACGTTCTTGTTAATCTCTTGCTACCTCAGCTCCCCATCTCCAATCCTGCTGATGGATTACTTTCTTCCTTTATGCTGTGAGCAGTGTATCATGTATTTGTACAGCAGCTGGTGCAGTGGACCAAGCCTGGGCTGGGAGACCTGGGGCTGAGGGTGCACCAGAGGAAACCAACACAGAACATAGTCAAAATAAAAATATCTACCTAAATTGCATGTATGCAAAGTACTATTTTAACCTGGTTTAAGTTAGACATTTTTTTAACCATAATCCTGCACTATTTAGCCATTTTAGCTGTCCTCTTAATCCAGGGCACACATTCCTGTCCAGTTATTAAATCTTTGTGGGAGGAAGAGCATCTTGTGTTTCATTTGTACTGACACTACACTGGAACCTCACCTTCTCCTCATGCCAGAGGGGATTTCAAGGCAGATGCTACCAGAACACATTGATTTCCTCTAAATAAAACATTTAGTACCCCTGCAGAGCAAGTGGCTTTTTAAGCCACTGGGATATGGTGAAGTCTTTAGCAGTTCGATGTTCAATGAGTCTCCAGGGATATATTGTCAGAAGGGGCAGATGGAACAGGTGTGTGATGAGCTCGTATATTTTCCCATTTTTTTGGGTTCCTTTATTTTCACAAAAGACTAGGTCATGCCCTGCATTGCTCTTCCCTCTTTGTTATTAATTTCCACAATTTCTATCACCAGGGAAGCCTTAGTTCTCAGTTCCCAAAATTGGAAAAGAGAACATAAATTACTTGTACCACCCACCCTGGTGTTTTCCAGATTAAAATGACTGTTGCTGCAACTGTTGCCATCAAGCATAGCCGGACCAGCTGTTAGAGCCAATAAAACACAGGCACAGACAAAAAAAATAAAAGCCAAAGCCAGACCAGAACAAAAAGACCAGTCCAAGTGACAGAGAAAGTTGAGCATCTTGCAGCCTATCCCATGCTCAGGCTGAAGCTCAACAGAAGCAAAAGTTGATGGTGCCTGTCCTCAGGGGTAACTCGTCTCCCTCCAGCAGCCACCACAGCCCCTGGGTGCCAGGGACTCCCCACTCTTCCCTCTGGATGGTAACTATCATATTTACATAATTATCATATTTACATAATTATCATATTTCCTCTTTTAGAGGAAAAGCATGAGCTTTTGAGGTCTGCAGAGGGTAGTAAGGGATGAAGATTCCTGGCGATGATATGCTGGAAAGGCGACAGATACCGTCAGGTTTTACAGCACCCATTAAATCTCCGGGAGAAGAGGTCCATGGTCCATGGGCTGGTGAACAGCAGATTGGTCATCATGTTAGGGTCATGGCAGGATCCCTGTTGCGTGCATTTAGCATTCCAGTAGAGGTTCAGCACGGAAGCATTGCCAATTGCCAGCTTCTTGTTCCTTTGTCTGCTCTTTCATTTCCATCCTCAGAAGAGCCCTGGCATTTCCCTCCCACTCCTCATTTCCTTGTTAGAGCCCAGGGACTCCTGTAACCAACCTATTTCTTGTTTTCTAGTTGTCTTGTGTCAATTTTTGCCTATTTTAGGGTGAAAAATCTCCAGTCCTTCTCTAATCCCTGATTTTATAGTGCAGTGAAACCCCTTGGTCCCAACTCATCCTTCCAGTTATTGCTGGAATAGACATAGTAATTAATGAAAAGTTTATAACTGAAAACAAAATAGTTTTTGTTGCTACATAAAAATTTTCACTCCATAAAAGGCAAGGGCTGAAAATGCCAGTGTATGAGGCGACTGTTACAGCTTTTTATCTGTATGCATAAGTACTAGTCTGGGCTTTCCTCATTTTTCTAATCTACATAGCACGCGCATTTTTATACTGTCTGTAAATTATGGATTTTCTTTCCAGATATCAGCACATCCTGCCAGGGTCTGAGGCAGTTAGCAATTACAGTAATTTACCTTCAGATTTAGAAAGCCTTTATGTTTGTGGGAATAAATGAAGTTTTGATAGAGTAGCTAAACAAAAAAAAAAAAAAAAGGTAAAGAAAAAATCAATCAGGTTGGCCTAAGAGATTTCTTTCTTTTGTCTTCCTCCTTTCAAAATGATATAATGTATTTAGGATCAAATAAATGTCTCAGTTAAATCTAAATAAAGTTTGTTGTTGATTCTCAAGTATTTATTCCTAAAGTTGGATTAGCTTGCTTTGGGTGTTTTTTTGCAACTTAAACTTATAAAGACATAATTCAAAACAGGAACTCAGCTTAATTTCAAAAATATTTCTTTAAATCCACTTTATTTTCTCCATTTTCATAAGTTAAATCATTTCCTTAATTTAACCTGAATTAGCACATCTTGATGCTTCCTTTGGGGATCAAATAGCTATTAATCACAAAAATGTTGTCATACTCTACCCATGACTGGAAGGGGTGTAGAGTGAGGCAGGTTTGGGGTGCATCTCAAGGGTGTCTGTCACAGCCCCTGCACTGACTGTGCTGGAGCTCTGCCATCACCAGGGACAGTCCAGCAGCTGCAGAGACAAAGCTGCACCTCTGAGCATGTGTGCTCCTTCATATCCCCAGATGTGGCATCTTGCCATACAGCTCAAAAGGAAATGGGAGTGTGTAAGGGATTTTAAAAGGATTTTGACATTTCTAATCACAGTCCATCTTGTAGCCTGCTCCTTTCACATCCAGCGAGGCTGTAGCAGGAGAGGAAAACTGAGGCACACTGGAAGGTCTGCCCCAAACAAGAGACAAAGCCAGGCTATTTCATCTTTAAATCCTTGGATGTGACTGCCCTCAAAGTGAGTTCCTGCCCTTCTCTGCTAGCCTTTTCCATGTAGAGTTATTCCCTCTAAATCCCTGCACCACCTGCTAGGGCCCTTACATCTGCCCTAGTCCTCTTGAATCCCTTCTCTTCTGGCATTGCTGTGTCCTAACTTCCCCCCCCAAAACAAGAATAGACAATAGAAACAAGCACAAAAAGAAGAGATTGAGAAAATACAGAAGAGGGATATGAATTTTCTATCTGCTGAAGGAGTACATCCCAGTGGAAAAATACTAACAACTGCACAATTAACAGAGAAGAGATTCCTGGTTTAAAAGCTCACCATGCATGTGTTACAGAGCCTTAATGATGACATTTATCACACCACAGTCTTCAAGATGGTAAGTCCAGAAAATAAAACAATACATTTTGAAGGCAGCTAATCACATTAATTAATTATTAAACAATGTTCATGGACTATCTAAAACCAGCATGGTTTCTGGCGACGTCAGGTTTATTAGAAAGCTCTTCCCATTGCTGAACAGTAGGAGTGGGGCACTGTGACATTAACCAGCAACTGTGGTGAGCAATAGCCTCTTTTATGGAGCTGTGGGTGTGCATGATTAAAAAATAAATAGGGGATCTGTTTTCCAACCCCTTCTAAGACAAAGATAAGAAGGGAAATATTGGCGGATGCAGGAAAATGTTATTTCTTTTTCTTCTAGGCCAGCTAATTTTAATTTAGGTTTTTGTAAACCACAAGCATAGAAAGATATATCCTTTAGATAATGTACCAAGAGGGAGAAACAAAGACTGAAAAAGATTTCAAAATGACAAAGAATGCACTGTGCCCTCAGTACAGGTATGAGAGAACTATTAGGAGAGAGAAAGTAAGTGTTCATGGGACCAGACTGAATGTCTTCACTGGGACTGATCAGGTTATTTCAGCAGAACGGATTTTCCATTAGTAAATGTGATTACTTCTGTATGGATATACTCTGTGGAAATATACAGAATTTGATTATGGTTTTGTGGGGAAAAACAAGAAAATGTTACTATTTTCTTTAAAAGTTTGTTTTGTTACAGTGAAAATACATCAGATCTTGCTTCAACTTTTATACTGTATTAATCTCATTATTTTGTATATTTATATTATAATTAGTATTGTACATTATGTTTACCTTCTTACATGAGAATGCTGTAAAAAATTAAAATTGTAACTAATTGAACATAAGTATGCTGCCAACTTTATTCCATTAGAGTCCACTATTTTATATTATGATTTTGCTTGTCAACAAAAAATCAAGCACAGTCTACAGTTCCCTGTTGGAAGCAAGTGTGTAATTTAGGCACATGCAGGTTTGGGGAAACACGTACTAGATTAAACCATATTCCCAGCAAAAAACTCCCTAATCAATAATAATTTAGTAAACGCCTTAGATATACTTAATCATTAAAATCCTGGCTAAGGGAGGCTGCTGCCTGAAGTCATACAGTACCATCCTTGTTCTCCCCGGGGAAAAGTTATCTCTGCTGGTGGTGATGCTGTACAATGATGCTTTAAGTTTCAACTTTTATATTTTTCAAATCCTGTACTGCTAGTGTAACTCTGTTTTCTCAAGTTAACTCTGTTAACTCAAGTTTCCTGCAGCTTGTTAAGAGCTGTTCTCTATGCTAAGACAGACCTAACAAAGCCTCTCTAACTTGCTCTCCAAGGACACCCAGATCAAGAACTGTAAACCATCATCTTGGGGAGAGGGGGGCAAGCTTGGGGAAATTCCATCATTGTCTGGGTTCTGGTTGGTGAATTTATGCTGATATAAAAGTGTGAAGAACTAGTGAGCTGTCATTGTGCATTTTGGGATTCACTGAGGCAGGGCCCTCTGGAGCCCAAAAGTGTACATCTGAAGGCCTTTCAAATAAATACCACCTTTATTCCTTTATTCCTGTCTAGTCTCTGTTTCTAAGTAGCCATTTAAGGCATCAACCTGGTGGACAGAAGAGGCTCCACACTGGTTGTCCCTGCCAGCAACCAGCAGAGACAACTCTGCCCACCTGCCTGCCCTGGAGGCACAACAACCCCCGTGACCCTGCTGCCCATTTGCTCCTGCACCTGCACAGAATATCCATACACACCACCAGGAGAGAAAACATCTGCTTCACTTTCTGTGCTGGTGTCCTTCCGAGATGGATGGTGGGGTTGGGCTACTTCTGTATACCCACATCGGCACAGAACTGGAGGCATGGAAATGGGAATATGCAGGGGCTGCGCTTCAAACTCTGGGACTCAGAGCCAGGCTTTGAAAGGATTAAATGACTAATTCTCACTGAAAACAGTGGGAATTTGGAATACAAACACTTTTTAAAATGTCAGCCTCCTTTTAGCCAACATCAAAATAAAATCCTCAGACTTAAAAAAATTACTTGCTCAGTTAAGTAAGCTTCCACTGGAATTTTCTCAGACTTCTGCTTGCATTGTTGTTGAAGATAGCTGAAATGTAAACAACCACCTGGAAATTCACTCAGGGTGGTAGCTGCTATTTTTGGTCCTAATGATACAGAGTTGCTGAAAATCACCGCAGTTGCATTTCTTTAATGTCAACTTACCCCTTACCAGAGTGAAAGTGCAATGACAGATCTCTTTACCCCCCAGCCCAAAGGTGTGACAGTAGCATTTGCAGGTGTACCAAGGCCTGGCATCCCAAGGTTCAGTCCAAGAGTCCTTGTGGCCTTTAGAGACTATCTGGGCTGCTGGATGGGAGCACAGCATCTCAGGTACTACACACCGGGGCTCAGGCAACAACATCTCGTCTCACATCTATGGTAACAGCAGTGCCTTCTCTGCACCCACCTCATCTGGAGCCTACCATCAACAACATGGCCTCATTTTTCTGAATTGAGCCACCTGAGCTTCTTGTTTGATGACTAGACGAGGAAGGTCCTACAAGTAATTGATGAGACTGTGACAATCAAAAGGCATAACTTCAACCGCTGGTCAGTGGACAAATGCTTCTGCTCTTGGTCTTCTCTGAACTGCAAGCATGATTCCTGCAAAGAAAACTTGTGTTGAAGTGCAAGCACAAGAGTTGCCCAAAGGAGGCTTCTAGAAACTTTTGGTAGGTGGCAGAACATCTCCCTTGGCCTCCAGCTGCCATTCCAGAAAGATGTGCCATAGCTGACAGTCCTGTGAGAATGTCTTGGTAATCCTTATCATCCAAAATCTGTGTTTAAAGAGCTAAAGCCCTTCCCAAAGCTACATGAGCTGAACCCCAAACTGAGTAACTGTATCAGGACAGAGAATATTGGTTCAGTCCCTCTCCCATTGACATCAGATATATAACACATTTCTTAAAAAAAAAAATCCATTTGTTTTTGCATGCAACATTTATTTGCTTAAAATAAATGCAGAATAACACCTTCTACATAAAATATAAGATATAATATCTCCATCAGAGACTAGAATTTTTATTTTAAAATATTTTCACTTAGTGTATTTGTCATTTATTTTAAGGTCCAGTTTGGTTTTAGTTTAAGTGACATTTAATCATTGTATTATTGAATCAAATTCATCCGTACTAACTCAAAAGCACTACCAGTCTTTTCAAATAGAAATCTACCTACTTTATTTTCTCTTATGTTGTTTAATTTAACCCACTACAAATATCTGCCTGTTATTTCCTAAAAACATACTGCAGTTTGTTTATGCTAAGAAAAGCAAGCAAAAAAACCTAAACTCATAATACAGGAGACATACAGTCAGATGCTTTCTTTTTGTTTCTTAAAATTTTCTTTTCCAAAGAATCATAAAATAATTCCCAACAAACCTGCCAAAGAGAAGGAGTTAGATAAATGGATAGAGCTCAGTAAAAGCAGCTTTGAAATGTAATAGGGCTGTGTTATTACACAGTGCTCCTGCTTACAGCATATTTTCTCTTTATTGTAAGGAAGAGTTCAGACTGCATATATATCCTATTGAGCTCCTACACTGCTCCTCTTCCATTTAACTCTTCTTTATATGACAGCATTTTACCTGGCAGTAGGATTATTATTGAGACATTTTCCCTGTGATTTGAAGGATTTGTTTATTTGAGGTTTTTAAAGACTGCTTCAATTTTTATCTCCTCTCCTTGCAGTGACAGAGATCACACATAAGTGAAACTACCCCTGTGTTGTATAGAGTTGCATCTCCTCCTGTGATTCTGTAGATGCAGATGTAGATGTGCCTGCCATACCTATCAGCAGAGTGTCTGCAACAGGACAGATTTGCAAGGTACTCGTGTCTCAGAGATCCAGTCCTCATCCACAGGGAGGGAGTCCTAAGCTGGCAAAGACTAAACCTGCATGTGGAAAAACCACACCTTTTCAGGGTTTTACACTAAGGGGCCCATGAACAATCCAGGAGAGGATAGTGGGAGCATTAAACAAAACAGCACATGAGTGCAGCTGTGAGTCCAGGCTCACAGAAATCATCAGCACCGCCCTGGTGGAGCTCCGGGCCATGCCAGCAATCCCGGTCTCACCCTGGGGCTGCCCCCAAAAGTTTTTGGGGAGAAACAAGCTGAGTCACAGGCATAGCTGGAGCTGCAAGCTGTGCCATGCCATTCCTCAGCAAGACAAGAAAAAAGTCCCTCTCCCATTTTACTTACTGATATGAACATCACCTTAGCAACGAATCAATTTTCAGCAAAGATTCAGCAAAGCCTCTAAGCAATTTCTTCATCCCGATGAGTTCCTGGTCATAGCTTCCAGAGGGATTTTTTTCACATTGCTACACAACTGGCCTAAAGGCTGTGTTAGATTGAGACCTAAACAAACATTGAGACTAAAACTGGGGTTAACCTTTCTAAGCAGAAATAACCACCTGGTTTCTTAAAAAAATTGTGTTTTTATTCCTTATTCCAACATAAAAAAATATTTCTTATATCCTTTTCCCTCATTCCTCATAATGTCTTAGATGTTTTAACAAAGCAGGCTTCTCCTTTGCTCAGAGCAGCTTTTCAGAAACTTTCATTCTTCATTTTTCTTTTCATATGAAAGTTGTTTCTTTATCAAAACTCGAAGAATCTAGTCAAGGTGTACTAACCTCAGGTGTCAACCAGCCTGTCCAATTCCATGATCCATGATCCCTGGAAATTTTTTTTATTGTATGGCATGTCAAAAGTTTAAACATGATCAGTCACAGTCCTGGGAATTAAAACAGCAAACAGATGTCCATGTTGTGAGACAAACACAAGAGAAGGAACTACCTGGCCTTTTTTATATTAGGTTGCCAGTTTCCTCTACCTTGAAACTGCCCAAGTTTTAGCTCATCCCTGAGTTTTTCTTCTAAACTGGGCATTGATTTCCCATTCTTCAAGCTCAATGAAAGAATCTCAGACAGGAAAAACCAAAATTGCCATTAGTGTTTTAGCAAGTCTACTTTAGTAAGGGATAAATGTTAATTTAAAAGTGCTTATGAGTGGATTTAAGAAAATACTTGCTTTGTTTAACTTAGTCCTACCCTGACCTATGTGGCTTAATCCAGTGGTACTTTACATGAATCACTCCCCCTGGCATCAGAACCATCCCTCTTGCCTGTGCTGTTGTACTTCACCCCTTCCATCTGTTCAGGGAGGCTCTATACTTGAGGTTTGTTTCCCGATGCTTGTACTGCATGCTCTGGGAAACCCTTCTTCTCTCTAACCCCCTCCATAGCACTGATTCCTCTTTAAACTCTTCCCTTAAAGCTTACCCATACACTTCAGCTTCTGATTAATGCTAAGCACCATTTCTGTTCTTTGTATTTCCCCATCACTTGCAGCTAGTCTGTGATAATACATTCCTGGCACTTTTGCTTCTTTTAAAATCCAACTTTTTGTTCCTTCATCCTCCATCTCTGTCTTTGTATATTTTCCTTGTCTAACAGCAAAAGTGCCTTTGTTGCCCACTCACTTCTCATCTTTGTCCTACTAAATTCTGTATTTTCACATCACTCATAAAGTGATCTGAAGTAAAAAAGAAATTATTTTTTCTAGATGGAAGGTTGCTTCTAAGCACTACACTGGTTGCTTCCTGTGCTTGATGTTATTTTCTAGCCTTGGGACACTCTACATAAGCAGGAAAAAGCTTACCAAGTGGGAAAAAATAGGCATTTTGATCAGAATTGGTGGTGCACAGTAAAGAGGAAGGCAGTAACCTCCTTACTTACCATCTCTGGACAGCCTTTGCATGGGGTGAGAAGGTTCTGGGAAGCTTCAACCCAAGTTCTGTTCCTGTTGCTATGTTTCTCTATAGCAGCATCAGCCATAACCGGATGTCACTGTGCTACTGAAGCTGCACAAAGCAAAAGATTCAGACAGCTGAGAAGTATTCCCTTGTAAATTCTCTGTATTCAAAACTGTAGTTGTTGTAAAAACCCTAATAAAAGATAAATGCTTCTTATAAGCCTTCCAAGATCCCCAGATTGGGTTCCTGGAGATGGGGTGGCAAGCTGTGCATAGAGTGGCCACACCCAGCCCTGCTTATCTGCTTTCAGATGTGACCAGATATACTGGCAATTGCACAGTCACATCAGGAGTCTTACCAGCACATACCTTTCCACATAGCTTTCAACTAGATGCCCTCCAGACCAAAAAAGGAAAATCCCAAATATTGTGATGATGGCATACCTTTTAATGGCATATATCAGGGTGAGATCACACTGACTTTTGACTAACCATTAATTCATTGGCACAGATTGACTTGTATTTGGAATTAGTATAAAAATGTATCAGCAAAACTATGACTTGTATCTGGGGTTTGTGTGAAATTAATGAATTTGAGAAATAGAGAACCTGACAGCGTGAGGCTGTCTTTTACATTGGGAAAAAGACATATCCTGTGGCTTGGGCTCTGTGTTAATCCTCAAAAAGTCACATCCCAGAAGTCTGCAAAGGTTTTTGTATTAATTTGAGGTATTTCATTGGACAAATGAGCAACTTCAGGAGCTCTAATCATTGTTGGTGCACATCGTGGTATGAAACAGGAAATTGGAGCACCCTATGCCTTCAAAACTTGAAGTGAAAAGTTACATGCAGAGCATGCATTATTCATAGAACATAAAATACACATTACCAGAACAAGAGAAAGTTATTTTCTTTGGCACAGTAAAATAAGGCTGCCTGAAAAATATGCAGTGGTATGTCACTTGGGTAGAGCCCCGAGTTAAACAGCATTCCCCACCTGTCAGGACCCGCGTTTCACTCGCCTGCTGCTGGAATGAGCAGGGATTTGTTTTCAGTAAAGACTTCTGGTTCATCCACCATAGCACAATTTGCTTAATTTTCTACTCCTGTAATTACTGAAGTGAAAGAGATGGCAGTGGTATACCATAAACCTTTGTTGGTGTAAATTTGTACTGGAAAACAGCAATGTGAAAAATTAAAAGTCCTTTGAAAATAAAACCTCGGAAAAATAAAATATTAGGTGAGGAAAAAGCTTTCAAAGAACAGAATAAAGGTACATTTTAAATTGGATCTATTACTTTGGCTTTCAGATTAAGGTGGAAAAGTTTAAATTAAGATGTCCTTGAGTATATCTTGGATTTTTGACTAATATGTCTCTGAAGATTCCAATGTTGTACATCTAGGGTAGTGAAATTTGTACTATGAGCCATTAAAATAAGGTGGGATTCATCTGAACTAACTTCATTAAATTAGGCACCTAGCTGAAATCAAACCTTTAGTTTCTTTCTGTAGTCAAGGGGAAAAGAGAGGCACTGCCAGAGAACAGTTCATCTTTCCACATCGTATTTTCTGTCCCAGGAAGGGATGAGCAGCTCTTCAAATATGCCTCTGGCATATAGACTAGGTCTGGATTTAGATGTCTAGCTCACAATTAAAGTTAAATTTGCACAGACTGAAGCAAAATTAGTTGAACCCCTCCCAGAGGCACGACAGTGTGAAATAAAAGGTTAGGTAAAGTCCAGTCTAGTTTCTCGGCTGATTTGCTCAATGAAGGTAGGCAAGTAATTTCATATGTTCATGTTTCTTTTCCTGCTTCCTTCTTTCATTTAACTAAATAGCTAATACAACAGGGTTCCTGGCTTCTGTCTGTGCTGTCTAGACACTTTTATAATAACAGTGCTATTATAATGGTGTTTAAAAGAAGTGCTATAGTAATGGTGTGGTAAAAAGTCTGGATAAGGCCAGCCATCAGAAATACTGAGTTGCTTACCCATTTATATATGCACCATTTTACTTGGTGGTGATTCGCAAGACATGCACTCGCCACACCAGCTTCTGTTTCTTCATTATTGTGCAGCTTTTTATGACCAAATGCAATATCTAAATATGTTTGTAGAATGCATGAGGAAGGTCAGAAAGAGCTGGACATGCCTCAGTCAGACAAAGTAAATGTTGAAATGTTGATATTTTGTCATAAGTCACAAATACTAAACAAAACAACAACAACAATAACAACAACAACAAAATTATGATTGTGGGTTTGTACAGCCTCATAATAGTATTTTCAGCAATATGTTTGTCCTGAGTCCTGCTCTTGAGCAACAACAGTTAATGGAAGTCCTGTGTCTCTGCTAGTGGAATTATATGAATAATGCAACATGATATTCATTTGCTTTTTTCATCCCACCATTCTTCCACTAAGCCAGCTGCCAGCTTTAACTGTCATTTCCAAGGACCTAAGGATCAGGGGGGATTATATACTCAGGCTTTCCTGATTAATAACTGTGTGAATCAATAAGGGGTAAGCCATTTAGCATAATATACCTATGAAATACTACGTTCCCAAGCTCAATTTTTAGTTCCTGTTTCTTATGCATCTTGATATAGATGTGTCTGTTAAAGCAGAATAAACTGTCATGGCTGGAGAGGAGATAGGTTTCTCGTGTTATGCTGAGTACTTCCTTCTTGCTCTGACAAAATACATATATCCTCCAGGAATAAGAAGCTTTTAGAAGTGTTATTTACAAGACTTTATTTTTTGAGAATGCTATCAGATTTTTGAATGATGTTATGAAGAGGGTGATTCATTAACAAAGAATTAGATGCTACACTTCTCATTTTTTCAGTTGGTGAAATTTCTTTGGATCTTTTCAGCACCAAGTTGAGCTGCATAATTTAAGATTAAAAATAAAGAAAAAGAAAGCAGCAATTTTGAAAACAGGAAGCAGTTCTCCACAGGTATCTGGAGAGTGGAAATCTGTCTTCTCCTACTTGTCTGATGCCTGTCCTAGCTCTGTTCTCACATCTAAACAGCTAAAAGTGGGAAGCTGTAGCAGGGTGAAACAGATTCACCGAAGGCCTTGAAGCATCGCAATCATACAATGGCTTGGTTCGGAAGGGACCTCAAAGACCCTCTAGTTCCAACCCCCCACCATGAGGAGGGGTGGCACCTTGATGATTGGAGTGCCAGATTGCCCTTCCTGCACCTGAGCTCTCTGGTTTCAGGGGGGCAGTGACATCTCTCCAGCCTGCACAGCAAACACGCTTGAAATTACTGCTGCACAGGCAGACAGAGTAAGCAAAGATCCCTGCTGCCATGGTCCTCATCAAAGCCCGAGATTGATATCACCTATTCCCAGAGTTTATGGCATGCCTAAAGGCAAGAGAACTGCACGAAAAGCAAGTGCTTTTTTTTTTTTTTTTTTTTTTTGACAAGACCAAGGACTGGTCAGCTCTGCTGTGAGTTTCTCTCTTTCCATCTCTTTCTTCCTTTTCTTGTGACTTTACCATTTAGCATCTTTGTACTCTGGGGCTCAGTGATTTAATGTACCATCACTAATGGCAATTCAGACCTCATATTTCAGAAGTTACACTACAATTCCACAACTGTGCTTATGAAATGGGCAGAGAAAAAAAAAAAAAAGCAAAGGTTACTAACCAGACATGTCTTTAGAAATATTGTTTCTAATTGGAGACCAGCATTAATGACCTAAATGGGACAATGAGAAAAAGAAAAGGCAGTATTTGGAAGAGCCAGTTCAGTAATGAACTGTCAAGGCCTACTCCCTTCTCACCTAATTGAAATGCTGCTTCTGCTGCCTTTTTTATTGAGTTGCCTTTGGCTTTCAAAATACTTCCCGCAGACAGATTGACATGTGGATTTTATATTAACTTCTGCATTTGCTGCACATCACTTTTATAGCATTGTTTAGGTATTGAGGTGGGGTTTTTCCCTACTTTTTTCCTAAATAAAGGAAAGAAAATTTTGACCTTATTAATACAGTGAAAACACAAATTTTCAGGCAATTTTCAGGCCCACATATCTTGGCCCACACAAATCTATTTGCATACAAGCACAGACTAGACATAATCAGGAAACTGGTTGGGGTTTTTTCCATCTATTATGGTGGTTTCACTAGCTGATGCCATTAAGAGATGGATTATTTTGTTTTGCATCCCATTTCCAAGTATTTTCTGTGTTTATATCTTCATATGTTTTTAAGTTTCTGAGTGGCAATTTAAGGATTGCTCTTCTATGCCCATAAAAATAAAGTTTTGGTACCAAGGAAGAACTCACACAAATTACTTATACTAAATGCTGCTACTTACCAGCATTTCTGTTTCATCAACAAAAATCGTAATTGCTTCTCTCATGAGAAATAAAAATTTGTTTGCCCTGCCACAGTTTTGACCTTAGGATTATTTTTGATGAGAGAAAACACTCTTTTTTCTGATTTCTTCAGTCACCAGAGTCACCCAACAAGCATTTGCACAAAAACAACATAGCCCACCTTCTCATCTCCTAAAGTAACCACACTACCTTAGATCTACAGGATGGTTTGACAGGGAAGAGAAGCTCCCTGTGTGTAGGGCTGCAGCCCTGCTGCAGGTGCCCCCTCACCCCTTGCAGCAGCTGCCTTGTGGGGCCCAGGGCGGAGTTTGCTCCGAAGAGGGAAGATTTAGAGCTTCCCTGGCTTTTGTAACAAGCAGGCTGCGTGTCTGTGAAAGGTGTCCCCTCCAGCAAAGCCAGCTGAGGTTTTACTGCAGATTTCAGCCAGGTTTCCTTATTTCCTTGCTCTGTAGTTTTCTGTATGTAGGTTGCGGAGTCTTACCTCCCATGGGCTAGGATTGGGCTTTATCCAGCTTAGAAAACTTCTGGCGTGTGACACTGGATTGATGTTTCCTCCCTGCATAAAAGCTGGGATGATGAAGAGGAGGAGAAGTGTCACTGGCCTCACTGGGTTAAGAAGAGTCTTAACCCAGGGTGGAATCCAGACAAAGGATGTGAACTGTCCTGAGATTAATATTTCTGTTCTGTCCTAAGATCAATACTTGTGAAACTAAAGACCTTTCTACAAACACGGATGTCACACTTCTGTTGGAAGGAAACATTCAAATGGATTCAAAGGTGAAATAATTTACCCAAAATAATAAAATAAAATAGATAATAATAATTATAATAGAAGAAAAATTAAAAGAAAAAGTCTGCCACCTACAAAGTAAATAATAACAGTATAAGCAAATCAAGAGTCCTTCGTGGAATTGACTAAATGAAGCTGGCTGAATTAATCCAAGATAGAATCCACCCTGCATTAATTACCATTATAAATGATCCTTTTTCTCGAGGTTTGACGTTCCTTATGTTGCACAATGTGATTTGCTGTGTATTTTGTATTTACTTATCGACACTTAAATACAAGACTGAGAATTACTAACACCACAGGTTTAGCATAGTTTAGTGCTATTTCTGCCTATGTAATAATTATTTTTTATGTTTCATTAAGTTTTTATGTGATTTTAGATGTTCTCACAAATCATTTACTTCATATATGTTAATGTTTTATTTGCATTTCTCTGTGATCCCTTTACAGCTAACTGCCAATTATTACGGAATCGGATATTAATTCTATCATAAACTATGATATTTATTGCATATAGTTTAGAATAAATAATAGATTATGCACATTTAAATGACTAATTTCTCCTTCTATAATATTGTCCATAGGCACATAGAAAAATGCTCTAAAGATCCCAATGTAAGTGATTATTAGCTCTCCCCATGTGAACACATAAACAAAGATGCTCAGAGAGATAAAGTGAGTTGGTTATAGATACTAATTTTGACAACCTAATTCAAAACCCTATTGAGTCTACCCAGTGCCTCCAATAGTATTTCAATCAGTCCCCAGAAGTTAGCAGGAAGAGGAAAGCAGACTCCAGGATCTCTATTAGGACCAGGCCTTCTAATTAACCATCCTGAAAATCATTCATCAAAACAAGAAGTATTTAATTTTATTTGTTGTAGAGAGAAGTAGGCTATTAACTTCCAATGTCACTTTGGATCCCAAAGGATCATTAACTGCCAAGGCCGTGAAAAGAGATCACACTTGTAAATTCTGACTGATCAGTTTTGCTGCTGTGATTTTATGTCATTTGCTGTCCAGTACCTCATAATTTCTTTCTCTCGGCAGTTGCTGTCAATGAGTACTTTCTTCTAGCCAGAAACTGTCTCTTGGAGACTGAAAAACAGTTTTGCATCCTGTCATCCCCCTCATTTTGGTAGTTTCACATCCGCAGTAGATGTGCTGCCTGAATATAGCAAATGAATACAGATGTAGCATATAACATCCCTCATTTATCTTTACTTGCTAATGATCATTATTACCTGAAAACTGATGGATTTGAAACCAAAGCTCCAACCCTCAGGTCATCAATAATGATATAACTAATGATGTTTGATGACCCTTTAATATTTTTAAATGAACTACGTCAGACTGTACACATGTCAAAGTGATCCTTTGGTAGCAAAAGGCCACCAAGGGGCAATATTTTCTTGCTGAGGGGAAAAAAAGTCTGGGGACTTAAGCAATGCTTTAGCTTCTCCTTTCTGCTCCCCAAGCTGGAAGGAGAACCCCCCATTTTAAGAGCAGTTATCACACAGCAGCAGAAAAGGACCTTCCCCACAGCAGAGCCTGTTACAGACTCAGGAGTGCTCCGTCAGACTTGGGACTGCAAAGCAGCTTCCTTCGGGAGCCACAGAAAAGCTTTGGGAATACTGCATCTTTCTGCCAGCCTGCACTGCCCTGAACATAAAGCCAAGATTTTTGGTGAATATATTGTCAAGACTCTTGACAATATTAGCATTTACTCTGTTTGGGATGTGCAGATCATTCCCAGCTCTTTTTTTAGCATGGAAGCAGTGTCAAAAATAGATGTGTCTCTTTCCAATATGCCCATCCAAGGATTATGATAAAAATTTTTTTGCAAGATTTAGCTCAAACTGTCATCTCCAGTTTATTTTTTCAGAAGGAAGTATGCAGCTGCATTTCAATCCAATCACAGTAAATAGTATTAGACGAACAAGATGATCTCTACTCTCTTTACAGTGCCTAACTAGTGAATAGCAATCCTAAATCCATCCATAAGTATGTGTTGCCTTCTCTAAATAGGCTTTCTGCAAAATCCTAGCAATGTAATAAGCCCTCAGCAACCAAATTACTTTATTGCTTTCTACTTCAGATGGTGCTGAAAATTACTTAAGACAGAGGAAAGCACTGAAACAGAGCAGAGTACAGGAACAGCATAGAGCTTCTGAAGCAACACGGACTGCTGCAGACCTGCTCCAGATCTGTTCTATCACCATGGAGAAGTTACTTCTCTTTTTCTATTTATCACCCTTCACTGATTTATCTGCCAGACCTTGTTCATCTTCCTGGCAAAGAATGTTTATCCTGCCACATAAACAGGCAGGCAGAGCCCAGCACAAAGGGCTCCTGCTTGGCACTAAAGAAACATACTTTAATAACTGCGCCTGTGTCCAAATTTGATATACAGGTTGCAGATAACTTCACAACATGTCAACATTTTCAGAAGTCCAAGATGATCAACAGTGGACTTAATTCGGCAGTTTAACAACTTAATAACTGCTTGTTGTCAGCCCTCAGCCTATCCTTCATAGCAGAGATAATGAAGCAAGAGTGTAGACGTATTTCAGCACAAAGCATGTCAAGACTGAGACTAAGCCCACTTTACCCTGCAGTTATTTCGAGCTGCAGGAGTTTGCACCGAAGCAGCAGAGATTCACACATCCACCCTGCTCATCTGTATGTGTCTCTTGCTCTGAGATGTGCTGGCTACACTGCAGCACACTTGAAGTCTTACAGAAATGAGCCAGTGGGCCCTGATGCAATAGGAGCCAGCAGGGAACCTCCAGTGACATACCTCAAAGGAATCGAGCAGCGTTCCTCTAAGAAAGTGACACAACTGACAGTCCATCTGAGGGGCCTCTACACTAATGCCCTCAGCATGAGCAACAAACAGAAGGAGTTAGAAGCCACCAGGCTGCTAGTAAGATATGACCTAGTTTCCATTATTGAAAATTGATGGTAGGAATCCACGACTAGAGTGTGGCTATCAATGGCCACAGACTACTCAGAAGGGCTGGAGAGGACAGATGGGTAGAGGGTTTGCCTTCTCTACATGAAGAAATTGAGAGATTGTGAAGAACTGAGACAAAAATATCCATGAATAGGTGAAAGCTTATGGGTAAGAATTAGAAACTGAGAAGGAAAAGGGAGGCTTCAGGTTGATGTTTACTACCAGCCACCTGATCAAGGTGGGCCTACTGATGAAGTCTTCTTCATCAGCTGGAGGAGGCATCATGCTTGCATGGTCTAGTCCTGCTGGGGCACTTCAACCACCCCAGTATCTGCTGGGAAAGTGACACAGAGAGCTGTAGCAATCAGGAAACTCCTGGAGTGCACTGAGCATAAATGCTTAAGCCAAGTAATGGACAGATATTACCTTTAGTCACATAGAATTATCTCTGCAGACCCCAAGGTTAGCAAAGGAGGGTGAGGAGGTGGTCCAGGCGCCAAAGCTGAGATTCCCCTGCAGCCTCTGGTGCCAACCATGGTGAGGCAGCTGTGCCCCTGCAGCTCATGGAAGTCCATGGTGGAGCAGAAATCTACCTGCAGCCCCTGGAGGATCCCATGCTGAGGAAGGTGGATGCCTGAAGGAGGCTGGAAATGACCCCGCGGAAAATCTGCACTGGACCAGGCTCCTAGCAGGACCTGCAGACCTGTGGAGAGAGGAGCCCACACTGGAGCAGGTTTGCTGGCAGGACTTGTGACCCCACTGGAGACCCACCCTGGAGCTGCCTGTTCCTGAAGGACTGCACTGGGCAGAGCCATGCTGCAGCAGTCTGTGAAGAACCACGGCCCATGGGAAGGACTCACATTGGATAAGTTAATGGAAGACTGTCTCCTGTGCAAGGGAGCCCACTCAGGAGCAGGGGAAGAGTGTGAAAACTGTGTGGAGCCCTCCCCCTGAGGAGGAAGAAGCACCAGAGACAGTGTGTGGTGAAGAGGCCACAGTCACCATTCCCTGTCCCTTTGTGCCACTGGAGATGAGGAGGTGGAGAAAATGGCAAGTGAAGTTGAGCCCAGGAAGAAAGGAGGGCTGGAGGGAAGGTGTTTCAAGATTTTGTTTTTCTTTCACACGACTCCAACTTTATCTAATTTCTCCATGCTGAGTCCATTTTGGCTATGACAGCAATTGATGAGATGGTCAATCCCAGTCCTCATCTTGGCCCACAAGCCTTTCATTACATTTCTCTCCTATGTCCAGCTGAGGAGGGCAGCAATACAGTGGCTTTGGTGGGCACCTGGTGTCTAGCCAGGATCAACCCACCAGACAAATATTTTTTACAGGAAATTTTTGGTGATTTACAGTAGGTAATAACTACTTGGAAAGTAATTCAAAGATGGAAAGGATTACAGCAATACTGAATATGGTAGCAGTTATCCTCCTCTGGTCAGCAGCAATTATTACTTATCAGCATTTTTAAGTGGCATATCATCCCCACACTTCTTCCACTGACTGGTAGACACATATAGCATATGCTAGGACAGTAGCATAAGTAACATATATATAATAACTCATCCTTCAATCTTTCCATTAGTGGCACATGAAAAAGGGGAAATATGCAAAAATTGACTGTTACAGAGCTACGTAAAGAAACCTACATCACAGCACAGATATAATCAAAGTAATTTTTGAAAAGTTTTAGTCATGCACACTTTTTCTGTCTTTCCCTCTCTTGGTTATCTTCAACACTTATTTATGTTACTGATTGGATGATCCTGTGATATGAAAAATAGAATGCATATCTACTTTTCAACATACATTTCTACATGCTCACTATGTGTTCTTTGGCTGCTTGGTGGGCCTTCAGAGTCTTGTTTTCAATATTTTGATTGTTTGAGAATAATGTCAAGAGTGACCTTCATAGCAATTTCCTTTCTGCCAAATCTCTTTTATTCTTAATTAAATGTTGCACTGTAATGTGTTCAGACATATTCACTGACTTGTAGAAAGGAAAAAAAGTATATTCAAAGAATGACCTGCCCTGAATAGATGCATAAGTGATAAAGTATTCTTATTTCCTGTAATTTATTGCTACATATAGCTGTGGCCATAGCATCAAGTGATGAGACCTAATTAGGTCCCTTACGAGCAGTCTAAACTTATGCTCACACAGAGATACCCAAAAAAGACTGAAATATCCAGGAAGAGCTTAAAGCATTTGGTTCATTTTTCAGAATCTGTCACAGTGCATATTCCCCTTGACACTGGCAATGGTAAAGGTGCCCAACTTACCTTCCCCATACCTTTGGTATGAAATTTTTTTGGCCACTTTGATTGTGATCCATGGCAGACAAGCTAATTCAATTCAACCCCTTCCATGGAAAGTGGAGGGATCTCTCCTTCACAACCACACTCCACAAGTCAGCCTTCTCCCCTTCCTTGCTTGCAGTTGCCCTCCTCCCCTACATCTGTTGTACAAGAAACATCTTTAACTCAACTCACAAAAGCACTTTTGGCTCTACACTAATGAACTAAGTGAATGCACCTATTGTGAACCAGAATTGGCCCAGTGCAAGTGGCGGGGGCACACAGTCAGAAGTCAGGCAGAAAGGTGAAGACAGGAGGATGGAGTGGGAACTCCCCCATTGAGCAGCATCCAGGTCCACCACATTTCATACCAACGCACCAGGGTTCGTCTCATTTAACTGCAGCCAAATTTAGGCTGTCTCCTTCCTTCTGTAGTCAGAAGGAAAACAATGGAACTCTGCAGAATGCTTCATCTTATCTCATCCCTCTCCACTGACTATAGAGGAGACATTAAGTGCCTAAACGGTGTGTCCAGGTGCCAGAAGAAACACACTAGGGTGTCATATCCATCAACCTCAGGTAGATGTTTTGGATATCCCAGACCATTCATAATGGTACTGATTCCCAAATCTAGGCACCTACATGCTCTCCCAACATCTCTCTTTTTGAAGTGCAGTTACTTTAAACATAAATGGAATGACTCTTCGGTTCCCTCTTCTTTCACACATGTGTCAACTTGTGAACCCAGGGAGTTAAAAATATAAAGAGAAGATTTCTATCTTTGTTCCAAAATCCTAGTCTACCAGGATTAGTCAAAGTGATTAGCTGATAAGGATCCTGCATGTTCCTTTCTTGTGTCTGCTCTGAATCCCCATGGAAAGCCATCCAGCCCCACTGAATTCTGCTTATGCAAGAAAATCTGCCAATGGAAGTTGTCATCATTGTGTTTCTGATGCTGCTCGGTGATATAAAAAATGCTATTTTTGTCTTTTCCCCTATGGCTCCCTTTGCTATGGTATCTAAATTCCTCATCACACACTCAGCCTCTCACATCTCAGTGTTCAAAATGTTCCAGTGGTCGTGCACTCATACTTTAGTACACAGCCATTTACCTGAATGTACTTTAGAGTGTCTCCCTGCTCTTCCCAAGCTTTCTGACCAGGATCTTCAGCCTTTTCAGTAATACTTCCCAGAACCAGGCAAAACCTCCAGTGCTTTAAACCCCCATCAATGCAACTCAAAAGATTAAAAAGACAGGGATATTTTTAGCAAATATGTTCCTGGCCAAACAGCACAGTCCCTTCATATTGTAACCATAGATAACTCAGAACAAAACCATCATACAGGTTTGAGTGGGAAAAAACAGAAAAACAGTAAGGGAGAAAATTGGGATAGAGATGCTTTTACTCTAATGCACATGATACTTGTTCCAAGCACTGAAGTACAAGTTTACTTCTTAGGCCAGAAAATTTTTGAACAATTTTCCCAGGTTACCTAAAAGATTCAGAAATCCTGGATTCAAGAATACTGCTGGGAGACTTCTTTCAGTATCTCTAGATAATGCTACCTGAGTTTAAACAATGTGCTCAATTGAGGTAGGAATCGGTTTTCAAGACAAAGTATGTCCTAAAAAATTAGGGATCCCTTTTGTGTACCATTCAGGCAAGATCTTTAACCAACTCCCATCACTTAGGGTATTAACACCCAGGCCAATGAGTCATTCCATCTCTGATGCTGTTATTTTTTTCTTTTTTTAGCACAGTGTGTTATTGTAGCACTCAGAATAACTCCTGCCAAACAGGGTAACTTCTGAATATTTTTATCTCTGCAGTGTCTCTTGCCTGTACATACAGCCTGTATAAATATTTCCCTTTTGTCCTCTGCAGTGTCCCAAGAGCTTGAGCTAGATTAAATTGGATAGAAACCAACACAAACCAAGATTACACCTGGCAATTGGGAAATCCAGAAGGAATTCCGTCATTTTACAAATATGTGCAAGTAGGAACTGGTATTCCAGTGGCAACATTCTTTTATATATATACATATATTTTCTGGGGCACTGAAATGTTTGGTGTCTGTTCAGTATGAGTATTTGTATAACTTTTCAACTATCTCTACAGGATCAGCAAACTTAACTTTAATTCCCAGGCAGATGTCTGTCAGGAAGCTCAGCACTGAAAAAAACCAGCATGTCCATGTATAAGCAGAATTAGCATAGAATCACAGAGCAGTTTAGATTAGAAAATTTAGGCTGTGTAGTCCAGCCCCTCGCTTGGAGCTGGACCCAGTTTGCTCAGGTTTCTCAGAAACTCATCCAGTTGCACTCTGAGGATCTCCAGTAATGGAGATTTGACAATCCCTCTGCGCAGCAGCTTCGAACCTATTTCCTTACATCTAATCACAATTTCACATATTCTAAGTTTTGGCTGCTGACCCTTGTCCAGTGCACCTTGTCCTTGTCTGTGTCTGTGTATCTCTGGAAAGGGTTCAGCTCTATCTTCTAGGCAGCCTCCCATTAGGTAGCTGCAGACAGCAGCAAGATCTCCCCTGGTCTTGCCTTAAGGCTCAACCCCTCCAGTATTTTCTGTATCTCCTTTTACATCCCATGCACCAGCCCCTTGAATTTCTTAGTGATTTTCTGGTGTACCTGCTCCAGTACACCCACATTTTTCTTGTGCCAAAATATGGCTACAGAACTCCAAATGTAGTCTCACTCATGCTGAGAGGAATGGGAGGTTTGCTGGCCTTGACCTCTTTCTAATTTCTCTCAAGCGTATAATACAAAAGTACAGCTTTGAATACGTGATCCAGAAAGCATCCAGAGCAATCTTGATGTAATTATAAATGTGAGAGCAGAGCAGAAATGTTCTAGGGTTATCAAGATGGAAGATTCCTCTTAATCAGAAATAACTTTCCTCAAAGAAATTCCATTTGGGAATGGAATTTTCATTTGGGAAAAAACCATCTAGATGGATGGTTTTTTTCTACATCTCATCTTTTAACCATGAATTATGGACTTCATACAGGATGCTGCCAAACAAATGTTTCAGTCTATTTCATGTATGAAATCAGTTAGTTTTAAGGAACCCTTTTGACCTTAAATGTACTTTATTTTTTGGCTTCCATCTGCTACAGATTGCTGCAGGCATAAACTGTGCTTGATTCCTGTGCATAACAGGACCCATTAGTAACATTCAGACAAATAACTATAAGAGCAAATGCAGCTAGTTTAAGCAATATTTGCAACGGAAAACAATTTGGGTGCCATGAAATTACAGCTTGATATGTCCATGAGCAGGGCAGTGTGTGGGATTCTTCAAAGCAGTTGATAAACACAAAGCTGTTCCCAGCACAGGCTCACAGGGACAACCAGTTTTGTTCTTCTGGACAAGATGTTCACTGATCATGGGTGTAACTCCAGACAATAAGGAAACAGAATCTGTCTCTCCTTCACCACAAAGACATTAAGTGAGATAAGGTAGGAAGGGCTCTGCTCCACTAACAGACCGGAGTGACTAAAGCAGCACAGAATAGACTCAAGTACCAAGTGAGCTCTTGTGCTAAACCAGGGCTCAACAAGACATATGATCATCCAAAGGAACACACTCTTTGGATGTTTTTTTGGTAAAATCTCCATGCAGTGCCATGTTCATCTGCCCAGAAGGAACTGGTTTCGTTCCCACTGGGTTAAGTAGCCTGAAAATACCTGCAGTGAGCCAAGGATATGCTTCTAAGGATCTGCTTTCACTGAGAAATATACTGCTCTGTGTTATTGTTCTTTCTGCTAACCCATTTTGGAGATACTTAATTGCTTCCTGGTGGTTTTGTTAGCATTTGTTTTGTTTTATCATATTGTTACCCTATCCACAAAAGATAAAGCAATTCTCTAGACATCTCTAGCCGTCATCTCAGAAAATGCTGTCCTCTCTCTTACTGCTGATTTAAGACAGGACTTGTTCCAAGACAGACCAAGGCTGTACAATGAACATGATGCACAAACAATTCAAGTGGAGAGAATAAGCCAAGGACAAGATTGGAACAGTTTCCAGGCTTTTTATTTAAGAAAGGAACTCCAGTAAGTTTTCAGTGGCATTTCCAGGATGTGATTTAGTGAATTGAATGAATAACTCACTCAGGGTAACAGGTTGCACTTTTACCTTTAATCTCAGCTCTGTAGGAACTTGACCTCTGTGGCTGTCAGTCATTCATCTTTTCATGTCCTCATTTCTTTGAATTAATAAATGCAGATGTTTTTGAGCATGGGTTCACATGGCTCCATTAGTAGGAATTTTCAGAACTAAATTTACTGTAAAAATCTTCTTTTATCTCCTGTTAAAAACCCAAGAGTTTGTTAGTTGGTATTTTTAGAGTGTTCCTAATGGTATAAATATGTCTATAGTAAGGAAGAAATGGAAGAAGTATATTCATCAGGCAGCAAAGTAAGTTGTGAATGAAAGGCTGCCTTCCTTCCCATAGCCCCTCCAGGACAATAAACATAAATCTCCATCAATATAGGGTATAAAACACAGTAATATGAATTGGAAATGCAATCATATTTTATTATTATATAGGAAGTCACAACAATGGCAGCTACTGGGGGTATCTGCCACAGCACAGCCACAGAGGTCAAAAAGGGCACGAGGCATGTCATCTACTACAAAGCACAAGAGGTTTTGCTGCAGTCAACAGCTCCTCCAACTCCCACCCCTCACTCCTGCTCTTGGGCAGAGTGCAGACAGGAGGTCATCCATGAACCTCTGCACATCTCTCTGTAGCCCTGGGTATGAGCACTCAAACCATTGAAATCAGGTGGTCTGGCAAAGCAGCAGATGCACCAGGCTACACTGAGGTTCCATGCCCTGTCTCCAGCAGCAACATACCAGATGCCTCTGAAATAGTTAAAAGTCAGAGCAATCATTATCACAGCTTCCCAGAATATTCTTCTAGTCCTCCACAATCTGTAACACAGGAAGCCCCAGAGCCAAAACTAGTGTCTTTGTAATTGCTTTGAGTAGGTTTTTCTTCCATGAATTTATCCATGCAACCAATTGAAACATTTAGCATTTATGTAAATGTTTAGCATCTGCAACAGCCTTTGGCAACGCATTATACACCTCCTTGTATTTGTTTTCAAGGCGTTAAATTCAAGTGTCATTTGATAATCCCAAATCATGTGTGGGGAAAAGGCAGCAGCACCACCTCTAAGGCTGCTGCCACTCACTAACCAGCCACCCGAGGAAAGGAATACTTTCAGCCCACTCACTGCTGTGTTCTTAAGGCAGATGGGCCAGGAAATCTCTACAGTGAAGGTAAATAGCTATTCTGGCTTATCCTAGTGCTTCAAAGAGCAAATGGCATTACATATGGTCACCTAAGGTGGAAGATTATTGTCAAAAATCACAAGATTTATCAAACCAACTCTGTTACGACAAAATATCAGAGCAACTGAAAAGCAAGATTTCATCAGCTTTTATACGTCTTTGTATTGAAGTCCAGGATTTTGAGGTGGGTTTTTTTCAGATTCTGATGGTACTCAGCTGGCAATTTCTTTCTGGGGTTTTTTTGAGGGTTTTTTTTGTCACTGTTATTTTGATTGTTTCCCCCCTCATTCCTTACAAAGTCCTAGGTCCTATGCAGGGCTAATATCTATCCAGTCTGAGGCTTTATCATGTCCATCATGGACAGACAACCCTCACTTAGCCACCTCCATTTTATGGTCTTCAGAACAGACTCTGTCCACTTTACTTCAGGTCAAGGCAAGCAACAGGATCTTTGTCACAAGGTCAATTTTCAAATATTCCTTGCTTTCCAGCTTATTTTCTGAGTGGTTTGTGAGGCTACAATAATTTCTCTGTGACCTTTAAATTATTCTCTTAAGTGCAGTTGTAACATGACGTGCTCCAAAATATGCTATCTAGACTTCTCCATATTCACTGACGACTCTATGGACGATCACCATCTCTTTTAGGGGCCAGAGAGATTCCATCTCTTCAACAACTATTTGTATAAAAGAGTTGTATGTATGTATGACAGATTTCTTTTTCTCTGCTTTTCATTTTCCAGATTTACTGCATCTTTTAGTTGGATTAAGTGGGCTAGATCTCATACCATACTGAAGCTGAGGGCAAATCCTGGATCCTTGAAGTCACATGACCCCTTTTTCTGTTTTGTTTGGGTTTGCTTTCCTAAGAGTTCCTACCTCCCCATTTTCTGTGTATATTTTTTACTGCTACTCAGCCCTGAGCTGGGGTTTCCATACACTTAACCATCCTAGTCACAAAAACATCATCCTTGAGTCTTATTCAGCTGAGAGCATCATATTTGCAAAGCTGAGCACCTGTCCCCCACACATGTATCTAAATTGAATCTCATTTGCCACTTTTTTTTTCACTTGCAGAAAGGCAAGGAAATTCTTCAGTATTTCAGTCAACTCTCAGCCTTGAATAACAATACTGTCAACAAACTATGTCATCTCATTGCTCCAATGTCTTACCAGACCATTTGCAAATGTGGGTTTATTTTGGTAATTATCCTTCCTAGTAAGAAATTAACATTTATTCCTACTTTTTTGCCTATATTTTAGGGAGTTGTTCATCCAATTACTTTATCCTTTCCCATCTTCATGTCCTTAGCAGTCTTCAGTGAGAAATATTCTTGACTGCCTTTTCCTTATGTTAGTAGACTATGACACTTAGACTTGTCCGTGGCAAGTTTCTGTATTCTCTTATCACACACAGCAGATAAGTGATCTGTAACATGTTTTCTTGGTCAGCTATAGACATGACTAGCCAAATGGTTCACATACAAGTTCAAATTATGTTTACTCAGAAAAAACTACTCCCTGCCAAAACCCTTAATAGTATCTTTTCTATTAGCCAGATGTTACTTGCAAGTTCTTTCTGAATTCTAGGCTTAATGTTGAGCTTGCTTGGTGATATCCAGTCTTGCCAAGCAGGATGTCACATTAGACAACCCCATCAGCCCTTCCTATAATGATCACAAGAGTCCTAAAAAGCTACTGGCAAATCTCAAGTGTCATATGAAATAAATAAAAAATCGCTCTTGATGATCACTCTGTTATGTTAGCAAAACAGAAACTTCTGTGAGCTTGCTCTCTAAGAGCACTTGAAAGGAGTAATCCATGCACACGAGGGAGAGCAAGGACTGAAAATATGCTTGAACTGTCACCAAAATCATGAAGAGGAACTCGCCTGCATCCTGCCTCTTGGTGGCTGACCTTTGACAGAAGAGGTGAGAGTATAATGCAAGGCTGACTAAAAAATATCACGAAGAACAGCAACAACAAGAGGCACTATGCACAGGTGCTTGTAATATCTGAGAACGAACCTAGTCAAAATCTCTGTGTGAAACCCAGAGTGTCATTTGGCACCTGAACTGACCTGCAATGTGCTGAAAGTTGGATGCAAAATAATAAATCTAAAGACCACGTTTAAGAAAGACTAAAAAATTTCTTTTTTTTCCTTCTGTGAATGGAAGAGAACACAATGAAAAGAATGAGTCTGAAAAGAACAGAAGGGGGAGAAAAAAACATGCAAATTAATTGTTGAGAATAAAAAACCTGTGCACAGATATACGAGTCTAATACATGCCTTGTGATCAGCTAATTGCCACAAGAATCATGCAATCACAGAATGGTTTGGGTTGGAAGGGAACTTTGAAGATCATATAGTTCCAATCTCCCTGCCATGGGCAGGGACACCTTCCACTAGACCAGGGTCAGAGCCCCTTCTAGCCTGGCCTGGAACACTTTGGGGATGGGGCATGTTAGAAGCTCTCGTGGTTATAAATTACCACATAAAAAGCAGTTGATATTTTATCCATACCAATATCAAACAAAAAAACCCTATCCAATTATAATCATTAATATGAACCAAAACTTTCAGTCTATTCTTTCTAGCATTGAAGAAGGAAGAGGAAAATTCTCATGATTCTATGATTGTATAAAATTTGACAGTTAAAAATAAGGAAGGCAGACTGATATATCTGTCCCATGCACACTTTTTTCTTCTATGTTTCTGGTTGCAGGCATGCTCAGAGACACTGTAGAATTACAAAATGTCACACTGGAGGGCATTTCCACCCTAATTTGCAACCCTAAACTTATCTTTGTTTATGTGTTCATATTCCAGGAAGCATGATTCCTCCATAAAACTTCCAGTGCTTGTATATTCTTGTAGATCAGAGAGATAATGCGAAAATGCTTTCATGCTGAATCCTTCCACTTTATTCCCAAATATGCTATGCTAAATCCATGTTTTCAATTGACACCAATGAATGGACTAGATCCTTTGTGGATATGAATCAATGTAGCTTCATTGATTTCATATTACTTGAGTAACTCATGACAGCTGAGAATCCAACTCGAGACTTTAATTGGCTCTAAAAAGAGAGGGGAAATGAAATACCAAAATAAATCAAACAAACACAGGTACATTCAGTCAATATCTAGTACACTATACCTCATACTCTTTGACCAGCAGGTCTCTGCACCACCCAGCTCAATGTCTTTTTGATGTTGTATTTCAGTCAATTAGGGAATGCAAATGTGCAATACCCAGAGAGAGTTAAAGTTCTGGAGAATTTTCTGTCCTATAAATGTTGCTTCTGTGAGTGATTGACTAGAGTTTGCTAATCCTCTCTTAAACTCTCACGTAGAGAAGTCGGTCAAACACCGCCTTTTAATAAAATTCCTTATGACACCACTCTTCATGGCCATGAAATGAGCATTGAGCAATGTTTGTTTGTGCTTGTTATTGCACAGTTCTCAGTGGGGAGTAGGATAGTCTCCCAGTTACTCAGGTGCTGCTCTTCACAGCCCAAGGTAAGATTGAAGTCCCCCCAAGCCAGGCGTTTGAACAAAACACAAAGAGAGACTTTAGGGACTTCAGAGCAAAACACACAAGAAAAGAAAGAGCTGTGCCTATCTCTGAAAACTCCATGGGCGCTCAGGAGCTGCAAGCCACGCTCAAAGCCCTCTCTGAGGGCTCTGAACTGTGATTTGGCTAGTGTGACCAGGTAGATCTAAGAGCAGCACCCCAAGTCAAAAGCCTTCTCTCCAGCTAGACTTTAAAAGGAGAAGTTGTGTGAGGGGTATAGACATGAAGATAACAGCTGGAGACTCCAGTTTTTAATTTTGTGGGTATGGATTAAAGAGGACGACTGCAAACTGCAATTCCCTATTCAAACACAGTCCAGCAGCTAGTAAAGAATACAGTTATACAAACCCCACAGTTATAAAAATGCTTGACACATTTTGGCCATGTGACAGCTCTTGCTCTCCATTTACACTGGGGCCATGTAAGGATTTTTGCATGCTCTTTTCAAAACATCTATTTTGCAATTCTGATCTTTCCAAATGCAGCATATGGCATATTTCCAGGAGCTCAGGGCCCTATCAGATATTTATTTTAGGGATTTCACTAGAAAAACACAGATGTGGGAGAGTCGTCCAGGCAAAACATTTATTTTTTTCCAAGAAGATGCTTCTCCTTTAAGCCAATCAAAGCTATTAAAGTTTGAAAACATGTTGTAGTCAGGTGTCATCACCAGCAGGTTCATCTTTTGATTGATACAGCCTCCAAACCCCTTTGTGCATAAGATGAAAACCCATTCGAGAAGAGTCACAAGCCCCACAATTAATCATAACATTTATTCAAGACAATTCAGACAGAGATTGTTTTATAGAGAGCAAAAGTAACAAACTTCTCCAATCTCCATAATTTCTGGAATTTACTCCATGTTAACAGGACTCTGAGCAAAGAAGTGAAGTTTTGTGGTTAACACAGGAAAGTGGAAGTTATTAATATTGACCTTTACTTCCCACCTCAATGGACCAAATTTTATCTCACTGTAAATTGACTTTAATATATTTAACTAATTATTTTAATTGACTTTATGTGAGGATTTTTCCAGCTGAGTTTGTTGAATGGAGCTAAAGCTGTTTTTTAAACTGAGATAGAGAGACTAGCAACTTTGGCTGCTTTCTTTCCTCTCATCAGCTTCTTTCCAAGACAGCTGTTCTTGTGTTGCTAACTGGTAGCTGCACTACTCGGTCAATAAAGCCAACTGTGCATGAGCTGATGCTTGATCTGGCCCTGTGTTATCAGGACTTGCCAATACCAGGATTTCTGAAAACCTGTGCCAAAGGCTAGGCATGACGTGACCATGAATAACAAACCAATCTCTACCCTCTCCAGCCAACTTCTCTTCAAGAAATGCATTAAGTGCTGTACTGACACCTAAATATTTATTCAAGTGCATTATTCTGCCTTCTATTCAGGTCACTGCTTCTTTCACAACTGTAGACTAATCTTGCATACTAATGTTGAAATTTCATAAATTCTATCTTAAATATCAGCAGATATGCCTGACTGTTTTCAGGATAGGTGAGGAATTTGTTTACTTGATTTGTTTCAGTGGATTTTCTTTGCCTATCTTGTCTGGAGCACCTAGGGTTGCTACCTTACAGAATGTATTTCAATAACATGGGGGAAAAACTTCTGGTCCTCAGTTATAAAATTCTGTTGCATAACAAGAAAGGAGTATACAAGATATATAAATGGTTTCATCACTTGAAAGAGAGTGATTTAATGGACCATATTCAGTTTGTGTTCATCCATTGAAGTGTGGAAGCATGAACTGGAAGAGAACTTCTAAATTATTATGCCTGGTCCTGTGCAATTGCAGGTACCTTGAGTAGCACCTGGATCATCACCAAAAGGACCTTAAAGAAGATTATATTTGAAGTCTTTAAAATATCAGAGGTGTTTTTATTCACACCACATTATACTTCTAATTAAAATTTAATTTTGAACTGGTTTATATTGGGTTTTAAATGCTTGGAGCTTTCAAGAAATTATTAAAGAATGGATGTACATTTTATGCAGTCTAATGGCCTGATTGATTAGCTCTTATGACATTCAATATTGTCATCTATTGATATGCTTATAACTAAGACATAGCCCAAATCTATAAAGGATTTACTGTCACTATCATTCATTTATTAACCCTTTACTTATGTTTTATTAACAGAATCTTAAAATCAAGCCAAGTTACCCTACCTATTTTGAGGAGAGATTTATATCAATCAAGTATTATGGAATAAATAAGAATAGTCTTCTCTTATATCACATAGAATTTCTGTTAAGAAAATATTGAGATTCCCTTTTCATTTCTAGCTTCTTAAAGTATTGGGGGACTAAGGAACATACTGATCTCTATAACAATATGTAATAAAAATCCATTGTGATATTCCCTGTGTTATTTTCAGGAAAGTTAAAACTCTAGGTTTTTTTTAATCTTCAGTTTACATCAATGAAACTCTACATGATTTAAGGACTTAAATACTGAAATGAAAGGAAAGCAAGGATCTATAGACCCTCTCTGGATCATATTTAAGGGTCTTCATTCTAAACCGATGAGCTCCACAAAGCATTTTTGAAAATCAAATACTATTGAAAAGAGCATCATACACAGAAGGACCAGCACTTGCAGCTGGTGAATAAAATCTATATTTCTCTAAGACATTCCTCTTACCATGGAATTAAAGAATAGTGGAGGAGGGAGGGGACCTCTGGAGATCTGGTCCAAGCCCCTGCCCACAGCAAGGCCAACAGAAGCAGGTTCCTTGGGGCATTTTCAAGTCAGTTAGTAGATATCTCCAGGGATGGATACTACCAAATCTCTTTGGGCAAAGTGTTTCAGTGCTCAGTCACGCTTACAGTGGCTCTCCTTTCGTCTTATACTTGAATAGAATTTGTATGTTTCAGGTTGTGCCCTCTGCCTCTTGTCCTCTCAGTCAGCACCACTGAAAAGAGCCTGGCTCTTTCCTCTTTGAACCCTGCCTTCAGGTATTTATAGCCATAAATTATTAAGGTCCCCCTGAGTCTTCTCCAGGCTAAAAACACCCAGGTCTCTTAGACACTTCTTGTATGGCAGACGCTCCAAATCCTTGATTACTTTAGTTGTCCTTTGCTGGACATGTATGTCCAAGTCCATCTGCAGCAGGCAGCCCAGCCCTGGGCACAGAACTCCAGATGTGCTCCCCAGCTCTGAGCCGTGGGGAAGGATCACCTCCCTCATCCATCTGTCAATGCTTTTCTTTCTTTGCAGGTGATCACAGCTATGATCAGAGCTTTAATTACTGCCTTTATGCCAAAGATGAGCATATTTGCCTGCCTAGACTCTATGCACTTCTTTCCCTTCTACCGTCTCTGCTTTCCACTGCTACTTCCTTCTGTGTATTTCAGCATCAAAGAGGGCCAAAGCCAAAATCTCCTTCCTAACACCAGATCTCCCTGAGCAGCTATCTCAGTCAGATATGCCATGCTTCCCACTTCATGCACGGATCTTACCCACAGTTTGTGCCCCCTCAGTGCCCATCCATGGTGCTCACATTTCAATCCTAGCACCACTGCCCCTGGAGCCAGACCAGAAACTTCCTCCCACAGCAGAGTTGAGCACCTGGGTTTGGTACCTTTCCTCTGGAGAAGGAGAAAATTATCCCAGCCCCCAGGCAGAAAATTTTCTGCATTAATAGATTATATTGAGGCAGTTTCTCTCCATGGCATGGGCCTTTCTTTGATACAAGAATTTACTTCCACAGAAATCAATAACTATAATACAACTGTCTTCCATTTCAAAGAATTGCACAAGTGTAACTATAGACAACCTGTCTAAATTTCCCTTTCTTTTTTTTCCCTTGAGTCTGGCTATGAACTAAGAGAGAATTGGAACCAAGAAGTTACGGATTTATCTTTTTTCTGAGTGTTTACTAGGCTGAATGCATTTGACAGGACACTGCTAAGGAATGTTTTTAATGATGTTTCCAAAATACATTCTAAAACCTGTTGGTTCAGTAATTACTGAATAAGAAGGATGAGAGAAGGATTCTTAAGTTTACCTTAGAACTGCTATGGCCACCAAGTATTAACACAATGGATTCTGATTGCCTTGGCATTCTGCTCAAGCCAAGCATATGCAAATCCAGTCTCCTCGTATTGCACCCTTTGAAAAGCAACTGTGCCAGTGTAGAGGCTGAGCATCAGACTGAAAGAGCACAGGTGAGCTTGAAGATGATATTGAAAAGAAAAGAGCAGTCATTGTCTAAGCAAGGATAAGTTATCACTAATTTATTTCAGACTGTCAAATTTTTCCCCTCGTAAGTTGTCATGCAGATGCAGCTGAGCAGCCACCGCCAAGTCGATATGTTTGTTCCCAGCACCCTACACTGCTTTGCATCAATGGAAATACAAGCCAGTGAGAGATCCTACTTGTCAGTACAAGGACACAGCTGAGATGAGCTGAAGCCTGCAGTCTTCTGAGAACTTAGTTTTGCAATGATTTCACAATCTGAACTAAACTTTTTGAGCTTGAGCCACCATTCATCACACTGGTCTGGGCAGAAGCCACATGTGAAAAGGACCCAAGCAAGACACACAGCAGTGGGTACAGTATGTCTGTAAATTTAAATCAGCAAGGAGGCAGACAGAGTAAAGTGGGCAACAAAAGTCATGTCATATACTGCATCTGCCTGGAGTTTTCTCTTCACTGGTTCCTCAGCTGAGAATAGGATTTTAGCCAATACCAAATGAGTTCTGAAAATCTAAATCCTAATTTTTAGTTGCCTTTTTATCCAGAATTACTTGTCACCCCATACTTTCCTGAAGCGTGTTTTTAATTCATCACCAATACATGCCACAATTTAATTAGTTCTGATGAAAAACATGCAAAACCAAACTGCAAGTGTCAGAGGTGGTAACATACAGAACAATCTAGACAACAAACTGAAATAATAACAATAAACTTGCTAAGGTCCAAGCACAGCCTGACTCTTTTTTTTTCCCCATACAAACACACTCACACATGTGAATGACTAAAGAGTCAAACCAATTGCAGATACCTTGGGTAGCATCTGGATCATCACCAAAAGGACCTTAAAGAAGATTATATTTGAGTCTTCAAGCTTCTGGTTGTTCAGCCAGGTCAGTGCTATAGACTGGGAACTGTTAATTTACCATGACTTTCTGAATATGTCCAAAATTAGTTGACCAGATAGCATAGTATTTGCCAAAAAAATTGTTTTGACAGGCCACAGACTACAACTTTTTTGGACAGTGTCCAATTTGCCCAAAGATGGCTCTGCAATAGTTTTTCATGCAGCATGCAGCAGAAAACCCTGATCCGAGCTTCAAAAGCAGACAGGATTCTGTGTGTTAAAGTACTAACCACAGAGAAAAATAAGCACTAAATTCTGCCTGCATCTAGCCTATATTATGTGCTGTGATTACCTGATCATTCTTTCTCTGTGTCCAGCTGACTTCCTACTGGACTGCTACTGAGGATACAGGGTATCTTCCCTTTTCATGCATATTGAATTAAAATTGCCTTAAAAGCAGCAATCCTAAGCCAGTGTGCAAGTTCCTCTTCTTTTCCCTGATGTGTCTGTGCCAACAGCAATGCCAGGTGAGAGAAACCACAACCCTGGTAAAACATCAGTGAGCTTTTTGTACCAGGCTGACAACTTTAATAATAGCCAAACAATTTGTGGATTGTCACAGTAAGAAAAGGGCAGACAGTTTTTTCAGATTTTGCTTTGTCCCTGTGCTGCCAGCTAGATGCAACGTGACAGCAGTTCAGACACATGCACGCAGGGCTAGGTAGCTGCAGGTAGATGTAAAGCAGATGTTCTGCAGGAGGTAGCATGCAAATGTGCATTGGGAGTAGAAAGCATTAAGCTGTAAGAAACTCAAAACTGTGTATGTCTCTGTCAGCAAATCAATTTTCTCTTAGAGTTGTTTCTCTCTCTTCTGCTGGGTTTTGTGTTTGCTAATCAAACTATTTATTAGAAAAAAAAAAAAAAAGCTGTCAGGAACAACAGGACAACACCCTGCATCCAAATCACATTTAATTACCTGCTGCATCTTCACATGCAACCAGCCCCTGCTTCACCATCACTGTGCCATCACCACTGTCACCAGCTCCTGTATCCAATGAGGCTGTCTGATGAAAAGTATTGGCAATTTGGTGTGGGATTTATTAGCTGCAGAGAGGTTATTGTTAGAGCCAGCCATGCCAGATTATCATTTTAATAACTGGAATGAGTATGATTTGTCAGGCCAGGGCAACCCTTGTGCTCTAGAAGGTTTCCCCAGGCTGGTTATTCCCACTCAGTCCCCACCCAAGCAGTGCCAATAAACATTGCAGAAAGGGAAGTATTTGTGTCCCATTCTGTGTTACCAGCCACAGAAATTAAAGCAATATCCCCAAGCTACCCTATGGTATTTATTCAAGGGCCAGAGAGGAATTCTATTTTGAGAGAACATTAGAATATAAATGGAGGTGAAAGTCTCTATTTCTCCCTTTCTCTTTTGCAGAACAAGTCTCAGACATTGTTCACTGCTTCAAAGCTAACAATAAAAGACCGTTGTCTTATTCAAGTTGCAATGTTCAGTGCTTTTGTTCTCCAAATCTATTTTACCACGTGGAAAGTCTTTCTGAGGAGTTAATATACACTGTACAAGAATTGTCTCCATAGAATTGCTGCATTCTAAAAATAGTGGCAGCTCTGTTATATGTATTTCAGATTTTCTCTGATGTTGGGATCAAAGTTTGGAACTGCTGAACTAAAAATCAGGTACCAATATGAATGACACTAACCTTTAAGCAAGACCATTATATGCTAGATGAATGTGAGCAAGGCCCACAGCGGGTAAATAGGTCATGCCTGTTTTTTTTCCTAGATATAGTATGGAAAAGTGTAGTGTATTGTAGAGTAGTGTAGTGCAGCATAGCACAGCGCAGCGTTGTATGGTACAGCACGGAATGGCAGGGTATGGCAGGGCAGAGCTTAATGCCACCATATCCTCCTGGAAGCTATGCTGTGCCATTGGGAGGGCAGGGAGGTGATTCAAGACAGTCTGCAGGGCCAAGTCCTGCCTGACCAGAAGAGTGGCCTTCTACAACGGAGTAACAGTGATCAAGGGAAGGGATCCAGATGTCATCTACCCGGACCTGTGTAAAACCTTTGACACAGTCCCCCACAGCAACCTTCTGTCTAAATTGGAGAGAGGTGGATTTGATGAGTGCACTGTTCAGTGGATAAGGAATTGGCTGCATCCATATGGTAGTGGTCAACAGCTCAGGGTCCAAGTGGGCATCAGTGATGAGTGGTGTCTCTCAGGAGGTCTGTGCTGGGACCAGTGTTACATAATATCTTCATTAATAACATAGAAGAAGGGATCAAGAGCACTCTCAGAAAATTTGCAGATGACACCAAGCTGCATGGTCCTATTGACACTCCTGAAAGATGGGATGCCATACAGATGGACAAGCTTGGGAAGTCCATCCTTGGGAAGTGGGTCCACGGGAACCTCACGAAGTTTTAACAAGACCAGGTGCCAGGTGCTGCACCTGGGTTGGGGCAAGCCCTGTTATCACACAGACTGGGGGATGGACAGATCACAGCAGTCCTGCCCAGAAGGACTTGGGGGTGTGGGTGCATGAGAGGCTGGACACTACCGGGCCGTGNTGAGAGGCTGGACATGACCTGGCCGTGGGCGCCCTGAAAGCCAAACGTGTCCTGGGCTGCATCCAAAGCAGTGTGGGCAGCAGGGCCAGAGAGGGGATTCTGCCCCTCTGCTCCACCCTTGTGAGACCCCACCTGCAGGGCTGCATCCAGCTCTGAGGGGCACAGGAATGACATTGACCAGCGGGGGCATGTCCAAAGGAGGCCACCGAGATGATGAGAGGGATGGAGCACCTCTCCCACGAGACAAGGTTCAGAGAATTGAGATTGTTGGGGTGACTTAATTGCAGTCTTCCAGTACTTCAAGGGGGCCTACAGAAAAGACACAGCCAATTTACAAGGGCATGAGGACAAGGAGGAATGGCTTCAGGCTGAAAGAGGGTAGGATTAGATTAGATATCAGGGAGAAATTCTTTACCATGAGAGCACTGAGACACTTGAATAGTGCCCAGAGAGTTTGTGGATGCCCAATACCTGGGAGTGTTCAGTGCCAGGCTGGATGAAGCTCTGAGCAACATGGTCTAGAGGAAAGTGTCCCTGCCCACAGCAGGGGGTTGGAACCAGATGATCTTTAATGTCACTTCCAATCTAAGCCATTATATGATTCTCTTAAATAAGTTACAATATTATAAGAAAAGTCCATGTCCATATCCATGTGCCTTGTGCATTAGATACACTGCCATGTCTCCAGAAATCTTCAACAGTTATAATTTGTCCTTCACAGAAAGATGATTCCTTGAATCTAAAATACCATTATTTCTCAATTATGAAGCTTCTTTACACAATCATGAGAGATATCTCATTTCCATCAACTCCAAACAATTTTTGTCCCCAGGCTTTTAAATTGAAAGAAATACAGATCTCTTGCAGCCAAACCAAACGTACTCAACCCACTAAACCCACCAAAACGTACTCAACCCACCAAACGTACTCTGGCAGTATAAGGGTTGGAGGATAAGAGGAGCCAGACGAGAGCTTTTCCTAGTCAAAGAAGTTCTCAGAAGGAGGAAGGACATGCACTTAACTCCAAACACCATCAACATCAGTTACTCACACTCTCAAACTCCTCTCATTCATTTGCAAGCTGCCACCCACGTCCAGAGCTGAGCTGTTTTCTGGAGCATGATCTCTTCATGATGTTGATCTCCCATGTCACAGCTGAGTTAGCTCAGCTTTCTCCTCCCAAAGTCCTACAGCCGACAGGCATCTTGATGTAAAGCCTGGGATTTCCCAGTGCTGCTTAGCCTTGCCCTGTGTACCTCATGGAGAGATAGGGAGTTTGTTTACTTCCTGCAGGCTGATTAGACTCCGTGTTGATTCAATGCCAAGCAGCTTATTCTCCTCACAAATTGCGATGTATAACCAAACTGTCCTGGACATAAACCCTCCATCAGCCCTGCTGGGATTTCACACAGGCACAACAGTTTTATTTACATGTTTTTTTTAAAGTCAGATCAAGTCCTTAGCCTAAGCAATAGGTTTTGAATCATATTATTCTTGATAGTAATAGGAGGTTTTGATATGCCTTCAGTGGGCATATGCTTAGGCTGACAGATTGGTCTAATTTGGATCAGATGAAGGTCCTTTATGTATTTGGAAATCTTACAGAACTCCTTCCTTGCCAAGTAGTTTTCAATAGACCTTTCATGATAAAGGAACATGTTATAAAAATATTTCTTTGCTCTCAATTCTGGACAAACTGAAAAGCTGGCACAAGAATGGTGGTGGCTCAATAGCTGTATGTATTTATATGGAGAACAAGATAAATTATTTCACATTTTCAGGGATCTATTATAATTATTACCATGAAGGCAAGGATGACCATTAGAAAGCTTTCCTGTAAGAAAAAAAAAGTAGTAATAGCAATAATAATGAAAGCAGTAAAGAGATAAGAGATAATTTTTTTAGGAAAACTGTCTGCCACCCAGAGGGACATAGACTAGCTCAAGAACTTACAAGAACTTACAACAAGGCTAAGTGCAAGGTCC
>VZTN01006530.1:0-29593 GCA_013400515.1 Erpornis zantholeuca
TATAATATATTATATATATGAAAATGTCACTGCTAATTATGGCATATATACCTTGATTCCTAAATTTGATTACTCTGAAAACAATCATTGAAAGCATTCTCTGTACTAACACAGCCTTGAAAAGTGTGTTATTTACAAAAGCAGGCAAGAAAAAACTTCATAGAGAGACAAAATATTTGACTTTTCTTTGCTGAAAGAGCTTGAGAGACAGTAAGACAGAGGCACAACTTTAGATGCAAAATGTGTGCAGAAACAAGCGAGGATACTGCAGTATTTTACCAACATAAACAACAATATAAAAGTGTTAAGGATAAAAGCTGGCTTATTTATCCAAGGGACAGGACAACCTGCCTTCCAATTTGTAACTGCTTTTAAAGTACTACTATACCAATGGTAGCCAGAAGAGGGTAGCAGTTTTTTGACTACTTCGCTAGAGGGCTCTTTAACTTTGAACAACACCTCAATTTTTACAACCCAGGAGATGACATGGAAGTTAATGACTGAACCCGAAGTGTGGAATACTGAGAAACACGTGAAACTGTTTCCTGACTGAGAAACAGAGATCACTGATACAACAGTGATACATTGTTTGCCTATAAATACTTCAGGATACAGTAATATTTGCTTTTTGTTCCATTTTAGCTTTGATATTGATGTTGCTGCTCAAAATGCATTTTCCTTAGTTAGGTTTGCTTCATTTCTTATATACTTTTCTCAAAAATACAGTTAGCCAAGCTTCACAAATATATCTTAGAGCTCATCCAAACCAACTTGCTGAGTTAACAAGAGAACTAATAGCCCAAGCATTTCTCTCTTCTCTGCTTTCAGAAAAAGGGAAGATGAGAATCACAATTGGTCAAAGCTGTGGGTGTGACTCACTGCAATGTGCGCAAAGCAAACTTCATGGGTGAATTCTGCCATCTGCCTATCCAGGTAAACATGAGCTCCTAATATTGCCTCAATAAGAAAAAAGACTTAATATACACTACTTTTTACAGAATGCCTCTCTGCTGTTTCTAATACACTTCTGTAAATCAAAATATCTGAACAGGAGAAACTTGAAATTCTCCTCTTAAGCAAATCACTTTCTCTGTTGAGTTCTGGGATTATGTCTCTAATCCTATATGTACTGAAATTCAGTTCACCTTCCCAACAAAGACACTATTTTCTAAAACTTGAACTCTGCAATTAACACTGTACACTTCTAGATAAATCTTTGAGAATTCAGGTAAGTATTATTTGGTATGACTTAACATCTGTTTAAAAAGAACCAAGCAGAAAGAAGAAGGAACTGTTTTCTTGCATTTTGTTCACATTTGTAGAGGGCATTTTGTTAGCATTTAAAAATAAAGGATTCTAATCATATACCTCATACAGTGTGTGTAAAGTATTTATTGTTTCTTGAGACCTACTAGGTATGGTCAGACTCATTCATGCACCTATGGAAAAGACAGGCTCATCTGCTAAACTTTCATTTATTTTTAAGAAAGGTGATACTGCCACCCTTCTTTTCTGTGGAGTTATGATTCAACTTTTAAACAATACATAATTTTTTATACTCAGATTAGAGATTTTTGCCAAAAAAAACCCCAGAAGACTGATATCTACATATGCATAGAAGAAGAAATTCATATTGGTACACTAGCAGGCATAAATGAAAGGTTGCAGTTTTCTCTTTGCACATTTCCCGTTTTTAATTTTCAGTGAGCTTCACCTTTAGTAAGAAAAAGAATTGTAGCTTTTTACCTGTGATCCTATCACGTTTGGAGAGGGTGCCGTGGACTGCTGCTGCTGTTGATGGTGATGTTGCTGTAGCTGTTGTAGTGGTTGTGGCTGTGGCGTCTGTAGTTTGTTTTCTGACTGTGCCAATGGCTGAATTTGAAATTTACTGTCTGGCTGTTCCTGCTTCACTATCAAATTCTTTCGAAGCTGTTCCACCACTCTTTTCTACCAGACAAACAAAATCATAAACAGAAATGATGACAGTTATTTAGCTGCACATACTAGAGAAAATAATAACACCTAAAGACACATTTATTTAATGTAAATAAGGAACTGCTCAGAAGCTTTGTGGGATTTCTCTTTTTGGAATTTTATGTATCGGTGTTATCTAATAGGCACAGTACAAAATTTGCCACAGAGGAGTATTACAGCCCAGCAAGGTGATCTCACTGTTCTTGCAGAAACCCACTGACCAAAATTCAGTGGATTGTCCCAGGAAGTTGCACTTACACGGAAAAGGAAGTTAAAATAACACGACCATTTTGACAATACCAAATGCTTTGATTTTTTTTGTTTTGTTTTGAAGCATTAATATTCAGACACAGTACAAAACATAGGGATGGAGAAAAAAAACCCAAACCATCCAGCCATTCACAACTGGAAGAATATCTTCCCTCAAATTTCATTCACACATGGTTATGAAATACTGAGCTAACAAAATACCGGTTCTCTTCCTTTTGCAGGTATACAGTAGATGTATGATTTTAAGTATCTTGCTTATGATGAGCTAAAACAGCATGATGCCTCACACAGTGAGTGTGTACCTCTAGGCCAGAAGATAACAAAAAGGGCAGGTTCCCAAATAAAGCAGATTTGAAAACTGGAACTTTAAAAAGCCAAATAAAACTCACAAGCAACACACCCCCCCACACTGTTTCATAATGTTGAAATGTGTGAGCTCACATGATTGACCTTCTAGCAAAAGACTGAGTTGAGTGACTTGAAGGTACAGAAGAACTGCTTAGCTTCTATAAAACCCACAGCCCTGGCTGAAGATGCCTGCTCAGCTCTGACAAGAGAAACACAGGCCCAACATCACTGAAAACTCAGGGAGTTAGTAATGGACAGCACCCTGAAGGAACTATTTTATCCTGCATCCAGTGAAGTGCTAAAAGCTGTCAAAGCCTAAAAGCTGTAAATGGTTTGTTCCCTTCTGAAACAAGGATAAAATAATAGAAGTGTAGAAGGCATTCTCCTAATTCAGATATTTCACATAGTTTTAAATGTCCTGTGTCTATCAGCTTGCTCGTATACATAATAACTAAACAATAATTTAAAATCGCTTTCTGTAAAGATCAACCGCGTTAAAATGCAAATCAAAGTGTGGCATCAGCAAGCAGATACAAGAGCTGAAAAAACATTCCCAGAGACTAACCCAAGGGGGAGGAGAGGAGAAGGCAGCAAAGTAGGAGAGGAAATAATGCAATGTACTTATAGAATACCTGCCAAAAAATGGACTGCACGTACACTGCACAGGAGGCTAAAGAATTAGCATAGCCAGCACGAACAGGAAGGGAGTTTTTGTCTTCCACAGCTGCCAGTATGAAATTCAGGGATAATGGTGCTCTTCTACTGATTCCCTGACTGGAGGAAATCAGCAGCAACGGCCCAAGAATGAATTTCCATCTTGTTCTTTACAACGGGAGGAACATTAGCGAAAAAAAAAAAAAAAAAAGAGAGAGAGGGAGAGGCAGGCTGAGGACTCCTCTGCCATACTGCTACAGCGGGGCAAGAGCCAGCGAGGAGAGCAGGAGAGCAGGAGTGAGGTGAGTCACATGGCATTCACACACCGCCTGTTCCACCCCCGGGCCTGAACCACGGCCTGCAGAGATGGGGTAAAACAGGACCGCAGCACAATTTGTATTAGTGCCTTGTGCAAAAACTGAGGCTCAGCATATTTGGCACGGATGGATAACGTGAGTGGAAAAATGCCGTTGCTCTGGAAGTCTACGCTAGCCTGTTAGAGGCTGCTGAGAGCTGCCTGGCAGCAGCATATCCTGCCATCCATATCCATTATGCAGATATTAAATTGAAAGAAACATCTAATGCTTTTAAGATTCAGAGAGTAAAACTGAAGTTTGCACTGCATGCCAATCGCTTACGCAGTTAAATAAGCTGCTTCTACCAACTGTCAGTAAAAATACTACATTGAAACTACAGAAATCATTTTACTATCTGCAAGACTGTTGGGATTATCTGCTTGTTTGTAATTATGAAGAGAGACACTCTGAACAACATATTTCAGTTACGTAGCTGAATTAGCAAAACCAGACGAGCCTCTCAGGGTTTCACCTACACAGGAACTCGGAGCAGATCTACTCCCATTTTCAGCGCTAGCCTCTCCGTCCCCCTCTGCACGGCCTCAGCCCACGCCGCTGGGCTGACAGCGCACGCAGCGCACGGTTCCTCCGGCATCCTGCTGGAAAGTGCTGCTCTGCAGCCACACAAGCGCCCAGCACGTGTCTGTCTGCAGCAACCTCAGCAGAGCCTCCTTCGGTAGGGAATTGAACAGGAGGGTGCTATGAAATAAACGCTTGTTTACTGTCAGACTTCATTAACACTGTATTTTTAAATTGTTCCTCAGTTATTTGACTGTTCTTAATCAATTTTAAAGACAGTTTGTGCAGCAGAAAGTACAGTCTGTGTGACTGAGACTTGCCAAGGCTGATATCAAGTCTTACAGACTGAATGCCAGTCCAATTCAGGTGTTCTAAAATAATCACAGAATTCTTAAGAAATTCCTAATTCTTTAAATGGAATCATTGCCATTTTTCCTTCCCACTCTTATTTAAGAATATTTAATTTAATTCTTACTGACAACTTCTGCATTTTAAATTGAGATTAACTCAATCATAAACACATCATCATGCACACAGCATAAGTTTTCTGCATGTCATAAAGCTCTAGTTCTCCTCATATTCCTAGAATAGTTTCTTTTCCTGCCATAACATGAACGAATGAAAAGCATTTGTCTTTCAAGTTTACAGAACCTTCCCCAAAACTGAATGCCAATCCTCTCTTTACATCCACAATGTGAAAGAATTTAATAATCTCATCCTTTCTTCTGAACTGTATTCTACTCAAAAAGGAACTGCTAGCCCTGTGCAATGGTTACTATCAGACTACTTCTAAACCCATTTGTCGAACAGTGCCCCGTAAGCACACTACATCATCTCTGAACTCTTGCTGCCTTGACATCTTTATCGCTAATCTCATCAGGAACTGTTCACACCACTGAGTTCAGAGCCTGAGACATCTTATATGACCCTTCCTTAAAGTTAATAATTGCAATCAATATTGTGACATTTTGCTATACCACTTTTCATTCATGCCACAGGCCAGATACTAACACAGCATTGGAAGATAATTTTTGTTTGATTAAGCAGAAAATATATCTTCTTGGCCATGTGTCTGTGTCAAAAGACATCTCTGTGTTCATATAAAAACTACCATGAATATGTTGTTATAGGATAAGCAAATTAATTGGAGCAAACTTAAAACTTAGTAAAGTTCAAGGTTTTTATCCTTATTAGCTATGCATTATTTCCATTTTAATCAGTCAATCAAGGAAAAAATAGTTCTCTGAGTACAAATCCCTTGCTGTATTTGGTGACACATTTTAGTCTTTTCTCAGGAAACACATTCAGAAGGATATCCATACCTAAAGGAAGTTCTGTTTTTAAACTTCAAAAATCAATAAAAAATAAAATATAAAGATATTTTTAAAATGAGAGAGAAAAATAGCCTGCTAAATAACCTTACAATACATATATTTCATATCACAAAACCAAAGCTACGTGGTTTGAACTGCTCAGCTGCCTGCCTGTGACACGCTCCCCTGCTCTCCCAGTCTCAGGAAGTCAGCTATTATGGATCCTCTGTTACCTGTGCCCTCCAAAGACCAAGATGTTCGCTGGGATATAAAAGCTGCCTACTGTTGCAAGTGAAATGGTTAAGAGGAAGTACTGATTTCAAGTAAGCTCCAGCCTGGAGGTGGGGAGGACGGAGGGAATTTCATTGCTCTGCAGTCTTCCTTTCCACCCTCCCATCTCTCTCTTTGTCAGTCCCACCTCCTGTCACTACCCAAAGAGAAAGATACTAGAACTTCCAGAAAAGGATTTTGGAGATCCGGTACTATTAGTCTTTAACCTGCAAAGAGGGTGCATTTTGGGAATGGAATTTGGGAGTGGAAAGGTTACAAGCAAGGAGAACAATTGTACACTCATCTACTGCTTTAAGATGATATCTAGAATTTAAAATAGTGAAATCCAATTATAGAAATTGATGACGCAGAATCTACACCAGTAAGGATAAAAACCCCTGTTTGTACAAACCAGCTTGAATTAAATTCCATTGAAAGAATGATCTCAGGACTACAGAAATATTTTCCGCTGTTTCTGTGGTTATCCTGTGTTTTTATGGAATTCTGCACTTGTGGCTGTGCTTCACTTACAGCCGTATCTTTTTATCAACTAAAAACCCTAAACCAGCTAAACGAAAAATTTATGTCCAGAAAAAAGAGTGATACAATTTCCTACTTCTTAAAGGTGATCAAAATGGCACTTACATCTTTCAGTTAGAAAAGGCTCCTCTGAGCCAAAGGTGCTTGAATGCTGAATGGAAATGTAGCAGTGGGACTAGGAGATCACCTCCACCTCATACCTGAATGCTTTACTGGGCATCATTATTGAAATGTGCACTATTTGTTTTTATAGTTGAAAAACTTGTACTTTTTTTTAAAGCTTTAGTTAAAATACATGGATAGCTAACCTTACCCAGTCAATGGCTCCATTGCCAGCACTCCAGTAACTGTCCCAAAGAACATGTGCTGTGTTCAGCTAATGGAAAACACAGCTAAAAGCAGCACAAAGACACGAGGACTTCTGCATGTCTAAAAGAGGTTGCAGAGCAGGTGAGGGCTACTGAATGTGTCTCCTCTCTCTGTTGTGATGGTCCTGTGGGATGAGCTGAACAATATACTTACAATACTGATGAGCATTAGAGACAAACCATTTCGTTCTGGTACCCTTAAATTCATGAGTTTGCTTTGCAGTCTTAGTGTCTTTAACACAATTTCTGACTACAGCATATGGCACCTAGTGTAAAATGGAATTTAAATAAAACTTAATTCCATGAAAATCTACTTTAATATTATGTCAAATAAATATTGTAAGACAGCATTGGCATGACGTGAAAAGTACTTTTGTCATTAAAAATCCTGGTAGACTTATCACACTTAATTATATTTTAAATTAATTCCTACAGATGTGATTCTGAAACAAACACACGGTTCAGACATGAACATACACATTTCGAAAGAGATGCTGGATATTTCCTTTATGATAGAGAAACACCACTTAAATCTGCTAGAAGTCATTCAGAAGTGGATTATGACAGTTTTGAAAGTAATGTTCTTTCCTTCATTCTTAACAGGGGAGAATGCTTAATTTTTTTTAAATTTAAAAACATAGCTAGAATTAGAAATTAAAATAGCCAAAAACAGCTGTTGTGCTATTCTGCTTTATGTGACTTCTCGATTGCTTTATTTTCAGTGCTGTGTCTTTGATCATTTGCAGCACCACAGGACCAATTAATTTTTGGAAGGGAATACTGTACCATGAAACACCTTATGCATCACTGTCTTCTTGTTTTAGAATATTTACTCTTGCACAAAGCAGAGTACAGAGAATGAACCAGTACAGGCAGCACACATGCAATGTTTTCCTGCAGCTTACATATTAACTAAGTGTAATATCTAGCTTCTTACCCCAGCACTTATGTTAACAGAAAGAAACTTGCAAGAACAGCAACAATAATTAAACAATGAAGCAATTAATGAATGGGGAATTAAGTGTGTGACAACATGCAAAACAGAACAGGAAGAAGAGTTAAGTGCCTTACTTCGAATGTAATTAAGGAAGAATGGATGGAATGAATTTTTTTTTTTTTTTATTTGACAAGGTTTGACAAAGTTTGTCATGGTTTCACTTTTTCTCCTTTACAGAAGTACTTCCAAGCACAAATATAAATATAAATCCTGGTAAAAGGATATGGGGACAAGCTCAACATGAAAACACTGAAGAAATTAAAGAATTAAACTGCTGACTACACTGGAAAAGGTGCTCATTTTAATTTTATCTTGCCCATCTTATTGTTCTCCCCCCATTTGTCTGTTTCACAGAGAAATAAAAAATATTGCTAAGGGAAAAATAAAAAAAGCAGTCTAGACATATTTTCAGAAATGAAACACGAGTTCTTTTGTACTTCAGTGTAAAAAAAAGTCTGTATGATCTCCAACTGAACCTGGTTTATTATAAGAATGTAATATGGTCTTACAAAATCTGTCATAGACTGAAGCCTGCAATATAAAATCTCAGAACAAAACATACTGTGGATTATTATTCTTATGCAGGAGAACACACAGGAACATCTACCCCCATTGGAAAAGCCATTTGCATCTATACACAGTAGCTGGTTACTAAAGCTAAACACCTCAGCCACGCCAGTCCTGCAGTTCCTTTTCTCCTACCTGTGATTCACCTCATAAAACTACATCCTTTAAACTGAATTTGTCTGCATTAAGCAAGTAAAGTAGAGCAATTTAATTAAGTAAACTTACTTCATGTTTTAGAAACAAACAACCTAAAGAGAAGTGCACTTTTAAATCTAGTAACTCCTCATATTTTGAGTAACTTGAGTGGACACGATAGTCATAAATTAATTTTACAACATACTACTGCACATTTTAGTGTGCACAGTATCACAGTCCTTGACCAAAATTTAGTCAGTTCACTAGGGTTCTTGTGAATCCTACAGGTATTCTCATGACTGAATCACACCTCCTCTTTTCCTCATGGAAGGAAACCCAGTTCATGCTCATGTGCCTCCTGCATGATCAAAAGTATCAAGCAAGATGACTAGTTTTAATAAACCACAGAATGGAAATGCATTCTTTTGTGAACAGAGAGATCTGGATGCTCAAACTCTATCATACAGCCCCTCTCGATACCTCTGATTTCGTTAACAGCATCTAGTATTTCATTTCCACAGTTGCTTTACAAATGTCACAAACTAACTCCAGCATTTTCCCTGTTGTCAGTTAGATACTGCTCAGTGCCAATTTAATTAAAACCTATCACCACTAACATCACATCACAGATCATTGTTGATCTCTACTTCATACGCTGAATGAGTTATTAGAGCAAAAAGTCACAGTTTCACCCCACTCAAATGAGAGATTTTTCTCTTTTTCCCAGTAATTTGAACAGTATATCAAATACAGGTGTTCTGTTCAGCTAAATATACCTGCTATACTATTCTCTTTAGTTAACCAATGACAATCAAAAGAAAGAAAAAAGCCTGCTTCACAGAGAAGACATCAAATTAAATCACTGCAGTAGTTCTAAACTGCTGGCCTTCAATTTTATCAAGGTTTGTGGGTTGGACAACAGCAACTCTGAAAAACAAAGCCATGGTTCTTCCTTGCCCTCCCAATTTAAAAGATTTGGGAGAGGAACTGTGTTTATCTTGGCACAAAAGGTGTGTCACTAAGGCTAAAACTATTCAACAAGTGAAGATTCGCTGAACTACCACTTAAATTAAATTAAATTAAAACACCAGAGAATAGGCATTTTCCCAAAAGAATGGAAAGCTTTTTCTTGAGGGACGCAGAGCTACTGGAGACAGTTCACAGGAAAACTACAACCATAATCAAGGACCCAACAAACAGCACTGTGTAATGTGAAGCTTACTGAGGCTCCACATATCCAGTTTATTGAGAGGCAACTACACACTGAGTATAGATATTTATATACAGAATAGAAATCCAGTGATGGGAGAATTTTTAGTTTCTCTGAGAAATGTAAAATGATGATTGTGTGTCTGCAAGTTGAAGGTAGACAAATTCAAACTTGAAATAAGATGCAGATGTGGTTAAATGCTGGACCAGCCTAATATGAGACATAACGGCCAACCATGGTTTAAAGTCTCTAGAAAAAGGGTATACAACTTTCCAAAGGAAATATTTAATCTGAGTTTCAGAGCAGACTGTATAGTACATGTGAGGGGGAGAGGGATCTGGGACTTGGGAAGCCTCTGCTCATTCTTGTCCCTTATAAGGGACAGTGCAAGTGCCATCACTGTTCCCAGCATGTTTCTTCAGCATTGAAACTCCACATAAAGACAGCCTTACTCTTTAGAATATGAACATGTACAGAGGCACAAACAAACAGATATATTCAAGGTTCTTTTTTCACCTTCATCTGAAACACAAGATACTGGCCACACCTAGAGAAAAGAGGTGAAGCAAAGCAAGCTTTTCTTCTTCCTTTGATTGCCTTTTGTTGTATGTCTTCTTTACATATTTAGATTCTTATTGATTTTAGACTTGGAATGGGAAAAAAAATTCTACAGGTCAGACTTGCTGGGATGTTTTTTCCCTTCCACTGCAATGCAGGATGTGGATTGCCTGCTAGGACTAGCTGAGCAAATTTCCCCTAATCAACCTGCTGACATTGCAAGGGCCTTCAGAAAATCTGGCAGCCTAATCCACCACCTGTTGTCTGAAAAACAAAGATGTGGAAGTCAAAAATTTAGTACCCTTGATAACCGAACTGTCCAATTCTTCCTGAATCAAAATACATCAGATAGAATTACTGGGGTAGAGTATAATGGCCTCTAACATGCAGGAAATTAAATCAGTAATTTCCTTGTTCTCTTTGGAACTGATGTGAGGTGTCTTCCCTCTACTTCTTAGCTGTAGTTTCATAATTAAAGTTTATCTGTATTCTATTAAAAGAAAAAAAACACCACTCACAATTGCATGCTATAGACAAAAGACAAAAAAATATTTTAAGAATATGATTGTTTTCAACAGACTTACATAGTACCTAACCTAATGCACAGGACCAGGCATTAGTATCTAATCTCAATTTATGTATGTAATCTCAAATTTTGTTTAGCTCTCGGAATATAAATCCCAGTAACTGTTCTTACTTCCACTAGAACTCTTCTCTATGAAAGCATAGTTTCTTGATATCAAAGCCCTAGGATGGAGCCATCACACCATCCTGTAAGGTAATGGTTATGTGATATGCAGACATGAAGAAGGCACAAATGGCACACAAAGATCCTTCTGACATCAATGGATACTTCACAGGAGAATATATTTGAGACCTGCTATGTAAGTTTGGACAATATCCTGCATGAAAAAAGTACTAATAGAATCCACATAAGGGAACATAAACATTCCTAACCACACGTTCATACTACTATTTCACAGTGTGCCTGCTTGTTTGACAGTTATACTGTCATAATTTTGGACTGTTAAACCTCTGCTCTAGGGTTTATAAAAGATCAGAGCACTTGTCACTCTCAGTGCAGGTAGAGTGAGATAGAGTGGTTGAGCAGTTCATTCTTCTTTCTAATTACACTCCATTAACCTTCCACATGAGAGCTCCCCTGTGCTTTCATACCAGCAGCACCAACTGGCTGTGTTTGATAAGGCTCGGCAGCGTTCGCAAGACCAGCACGTGTAACTGAAGGAACAGTTCAGCTCAGCAGCCCTCGCAGAAGCTGACCTGCAGTCAGATTCAGCTGAATTATACACAGATGGACACCAGCCTCATCCTACCCACTTCCCTCACAACTCTGCCCCTTGAACTTCAGAGATACATGATCTATCAGAAAGCCAAATGCAGAACTAGGGAATTATGCACAATGGGGAACCCAACAGTTATCACACTTTCACCTCACTGCAAAGACCTGCCAAGAGAAACGTATTTAGAGCATTAAAGCATGCAGGGCAATAGAAAAGAAGTTGTCGTTACATTATAATTAGATCACGTTAGTGTATGCAACCAGAGTACAGAGAAAGAAAATTACTTTTGAAATTTAAATCTTTTTTTAAATGCATTTTCAGTATCTGGGGTTGTTTGTTGTATGTTCTGAAGACCACACTGCTAACAAATAGCATTATATTTATGTATAACCTTCTCAGCAGTGACCACATAAATAAATGGCTTTTCTAAAAAGAGAGACTTCTTCAGTTAATAATGTATTCTATGAGAGTTTTAAACTCAGTGCCAGGAAAGCTATTTTCCATGTGCATGAAGGTAGATTAGCATTTGTGTACACTGAGTAACAGTGTCAGCACATGCTTACACCGATAAAAGGGAAACAAATTTGGAAGGAGGGACTGTAAACAATCTGGAACAGAATCCAAATTATTGTAAAAATAAATGGAACAAATTTGCACTTTCTAATGACATTTTATACAATCTATTGGATTTTTTAACAGTTTCAAATGACTTCACAACATAAAGTGGTATATGGAACTGGTCTGTATAAATGAGTGATGGCAATACTCTTCTTGCTATTGGTTACATTATCCTTTTCCATCCCTTTCCTGTTCTTTAACATATTGTGATACTTGCATATTCACGTATCTCCATAAATAAGTATAACTTACTTCTATGGTAGGTTTCCCAACCTTCAGCTAATATTTTGAAATGACTGCTGTTTTCTACGACTTGGTAACACTGAAGTGTCTGAAACAAAATCTGTTTGTGCTACAAGCCAAGCAATGAATTCAGCCCCATCCTTGTTCAGAATGGTTCAGGAACTTTATTTCAGAGTTCTGGTGAATGTTGTTAAAGATGCCCTCCAGTACAAAGAGAGCAGAAGTGGTCCTTCTCTTATAACAGAAAGGTAAATACTGCTACTGAACCCACCTAAAAGTAACTTGAAGAGACCTGGTTTACAAGCATGATCATTAAAGACTGTTAGCCCCACCTTTGACATCTGTAATAGATTTTGGACCTCCTTTCTCAAATTTTCTTAAATTTAGTCTAAAGATGCCAATTCAGTCCTTAATGCAATTTAACTTGTGCCATCTAAAACTGTAATACATGACAGAAATTCAGAATTGGTGGATGTGACCAAACACAGTGAATCCCTAACTGTCAGGCTACTGAGGTTGCCTCAGGAAAGCTAAATAGGCAGAGGACAGTTAGTTTTTATCACTAAGATACACTTGCTCGAAGTCTGAACACAAGTACCTTTTTAACAACAATATTCGGAAGAGTAATGAACGATCTTGTTGGGATACATTTGATATTAACGAAGTACAAGATTAATTTTGTCAGATTTCTCTACTAAATTTTTGTCACAATTTCTCTACTAAAGATGTTATTCTCTCTTAAACTTAATAAATTTGAAACAAACACAATTAGGACATTGAAGAAATTTATCTAAAGCATCAATGCTATAATGCAATGAAATCTTGTTAGAGCTAGGATTAAAATTTGTCAGACTAGGATAGCACCAAAGGAAAGCAGAACGATGTTTCTGTGCCACACTTAGCTCTTACTTATGTAAAAAAGAATTTTACACATGAATTGTACCCAGTGCCTCTATAACTTGTGCTCTCATATTTTTTGAAGTATGTACTAGAATAATGACTTAAAGCTCCAAAATTCCTGGCTGTAAGCATCTAGTGTTGAAACTGCTTTCAGAATAAAATTGCAGAAGTGCTTCCACTTCCTGGAGTAGTGAGCCATTCCAAACCCCATTTGGAATACTGTTTTCTGACCAGTGGGCTATACTCACCTCTGAAGAATGCAACATTGCATTGACTTTTTTAACTAATCACCTGGGAAATGTATCCTTTTAGAACTTTTTGGTAATGTTTGTTATTTTCCCAAAACCTCTTAGAAAATATTTCAGAAGGAACTATTTTGCTCTACTGTCTTATTATTCTCTTTGTACAGAAGACCTCTCAAAAATAATCCAAGTACCTTCCTTTTATATCTTGTCAATGGACAAGATTTCTTGAGCATTTAGAGGGCCCATGAGGTGGGCGAACAGATCTTTTAACCCAGCACAAAGGGGTAAGACAGAGAAAGTAAGGTCTCCTGTAATTCCTCTTTATGCAATTCTCAACAATATAATACATGTGGTTTTAGGGAAGACCAAGATTTCTTCTGTGCCACTTCAGGCCCATATTAAATTTAAAAGGCAAATTAGCTTTTTTTAAAAAAAAAAAAAGATTAAACAAAAACATTAAACATATTTTCATCACATAATGAAGTGCAAGTTCTTTTTCACACCATATGTTTGACTTGCTACTTACTGCAGAGAACATGCAACGTATAACCAGATAAACACATTTCATTCTACAAACTGGTCTGACGAGCTAAACCAGCATTAGAAGGTATCAGACAGTCTTAATGAAACTCAAAAGTATTATTTCTTCGATATCCACTCAGCATTTCTTGCATGACAATTCAGTTGCGAATGTTTGGGAGCGTTAGCTCAAAACCCATGGACTTTTAAAAAACAGCATCATTGGGTCTCTTGTGTTTCTCTAAAGACACATATCACACCTGTCTCTAATAGCCATAAATCACAAAACAGTCGTTTTCCTCCACATGGTTGCACACAGATGGATTTTTTTTTTTAAAGGAATCACATGTTGCACTGTTGAGAAGGAGTGAAAGATTACAGAAGCCTAGCAACTGAAGCGCAGGTTGTTACAGCAAGGCATCTTGCTTTGTGTCCTCAGGTCTGGTAGCTTTACTCATACTGGGATCTCAACCTCTATTATTAACCCAGAAAACTACCTTAAAGCCGCACTGTCTTTGCAACGAGTTTAATTAAAGTTTTGTACATGTAATGTGTACCCTTTTAAACTCCCATCTGTAAAAATAAGCCCCCACATATTTCCTCTTGCTCAGATAACCTCCAGAAAATGAGAAGCCAAAAAGAGCTTCAAGATTAGGGAGCAGGTTCTGTGGGCTCTGAGGTTGAGGGGCTATTAGACAAAAGAAACAACTGAGAAAACATTTTCCCTCACTCTACTTCTGAATAAATCAAGTTGATGCTAAAATGCAGGGCTGTTTTGGGGAAACAAGCTTCAGGATTTCTTTTCGTTTTCGAACAAATACAACATATTCAGGGCACATATTCAAGAAAATCGAGCGTAATTATTTCTTTGTTTTGGTAAAACTAATCTCTATTGTAATTCATCTGGAGTTGAGACAGGATGCAAGCAGAGGAAATAGGCTTTTAAAAGATCTATCCTACACATGCGCACTTTTAAAACACTAAACACATGCAAGGGCATGTAAGTAAATAGTTACTTTACTTTACTTTGAAAAAAGAAACACAGCGACCAAAAGCTGAGAAAATATCAACCAATTTTAACAAAAATGTCAATGTGTAGAAGGTGTTGCAGAAATTTAAAAATAAAACATAAAACAACCAAACAAAAAAACCCCAACCCAGCACAAAGATTTTAACATGCCAACAGAAATGACTTGACTTTGCACTGTATAGCCAGTATTCATTATGAGTCCAGTAGCACTTTCATGGCAATTGCGTGGTGGATCATATAAATATGTTCATGCTCAGTTGGTTAGAGCATGGTGCTAATAATGCCGGCGTCACGGGTTCAATCCCCATACGGAATATTTACTTAGGAGCTGGACTCGATGATCCTTCTGGGTCACTACCAACTCAGACTATTCTGTGATTCTATATCAAAACCATAGTAAATCCAAAACACATCTGTCAGTTTGCATATGAAGACAGTCAAGCTGTCACTGCTTGTGAGGAAGCTCAGAAGAAAACAAAAGAACAATATCAAAAAAAGGAATCAGGAAACACAGAAAAGAGTAAGAAAAAACAGGTTTGCGCAAGCAAAGAGCACTCACAGACAATGTAAAGCTGAACTGAAAAGTGAACTCAGACAAACAAAAATTAATCCCTTCTCATTGCCAGGGACAGGTTGTAGAAGAAAGCATTACATTTTATCAGAATGACTTGGAAAAAAGGGCACACTTCAGTCACACAAAAAACCCCTTCTCAGCGATACGTCAGTCCTGTGCTCAGAGGGAAGTTCTGAGGTAACACAAGCAGTAGTGCAGGGAATACTTTGAGATTTTTCTCAATGTGTTAGAAATAACTATCTCATTGAAGAAAAAAGTCCATATTTCATCTGTATTTCATATATATATATATATATATGCAAGCACTGAGCAGTAAAGCATGCTTGATTTAACCTCACAGACCCACATTCTTAACTATTTTTCGTATTCTGCTTTCCTGCTGGTAGGTTTCATGATTAGCACACAATGCTCAGTAGGCCAAAAACCTACTCTGCAAAGACCTTTTGAAATAATTAACATATACTAGTACTACATAAATAGTAATAATAATTCAGTGGTTTTTTTCTACTCTGCATTTCAAATGTATTTATTATTATGAGCTAGACAAATAATGCAGGATTATAGCATACTGCCTCCACACTTCTCATCTTCCTCTTCCAATTTACCAGAGCAGTGATGGAATAGGGGGTTTTGCCCCAAGCCTTTAGCTCTTGCAGCACAGATTCTCATACCGCCTAGCTCTCTGAACTGGAGGACCCATCTTTTGCATAGGGGCAAAAACTCATTTCCTTAATCAATTTAAAGAAGATCAGAAGCCTGCCCAGTAACCCACATTGCTCAAGAAACTGCACCAGCAGCAGAGGCTATAGAGGCAGCGGCTTTCAGGCCAGCAACAGCATGCTCAGCATGAACAGACTGTACTAAGATTTTTCTCCCACACACAAAACCAAACTGTTCCTGTGCCCCCTTTGTGCTGACGGAGCCTGTCTTTCAGTCGATGAGCAAATCACTATTTAGAAAATTATTTCTCAACCTATTTTGGAAATCCACAAGCACGTACAATTGGCAGCACTGGCGAATATTCAGCGGCGATTTCAAAGGTTCTTTGTCCTGGGGAGGAGACAGGACCATTCACCAGCATGCCGGCAGAACTGCTGAGTACACAGCTGGAGCATATGTGGGGGAAGGGAAGTGGTGTGTGATTCTGCAATTATATTTGTTAAATGCATACAGATTTGAAGAATGATCACTTGGCATTTCTAGTATTTTGCAAGTGAAAACTTTCAACATATTTGCCAAAAGTATTTGGCTGTTTTTTCTTGTAAGAGGATAGAAGATCAGTGCAGAGAAACGTTAAGCCATGTGGACACGCTACGTAATTGGTTCTTTCAACCCCTCACAGTGCAAATGATTTGCAGTAACACGCTCCGATCTCCTTACTAGTTAACAGTTCAGTCCAGGACAAATACATCCTGGAGAGATAGAGAGGAAAAAGCTGTGGACAAGATTAACCACACAAGCTTGGCATTTCCACAATGCTCACATTTTTTCTATTGCCCAGCTGCTAGATATTCAAGAGAAAACAGGGTGTAGTATAACAACTGCTACAACAGGCCACAGGAGCATAAATCCAGTAAGAACCCTTTCTGTTTGGCTCCTCACAGGGCTCTCACTTGTACTACAAAAAATGTCACTTTGATGCCCTGTTTGCATTCCATTTCCAACAACAATGAGGAGGATGGAGGTCTCTGGTTTCTATGACAACCCAGATGGGCCACAATACAAGATACTTACAAATGTTCAACTGTGGGGATGCCAGATCAAATTAAGATAGAGTTTACATTACTTCATGGAAACTAAAATAAAAGAAAAAACCCAAACAAAACATGAATGTCAAAGCAAGGATGACACTTCCTTGGTACATTCCAAAAGATTTCTGAAAGTAAATGGTAAAGAAAGGAAGGATTTTTCCTATGAAAATAAATAATATTGTCACACACACACACAATGTTGAAACTCTCATTTACATGAGTAAATGTTTTCATTAAAACTAGACTCCGGGAAAATTACCATCAGACATTAAAAGCAAAAAACAGATCCCAAAACATGATTTTATCAATTTACTTAACTCATTATGAACTGAAAAATTTGTAATCCACTGTTTTGTATGGTTTGTTTAATGCCACAATTTATATTTTGTCATATGGTTCAGTTTTTTGTTGTTTACCCCAATCTGGTCTTTTATGACATTTTGCAAAAGACATTCAGATGTAGAAAATATGCCATATTTTACTTCAGGAAATTAAATTAGTAACAGTGAGTTATTTTAGTTAACATTAACAAAGCTACAAGAACATTTAATATGTGCTTCTAATAATTTAACTGGTCTGTTGTTAAACAGGTGAGGTGATACTTCTCAAAGGTACTGATTAACTCAGTGTCCTGGGAAGGCAACTATAATAGGCCATCCAGTTTAGGCAACAAGAATAAAATGCCTTCTGAAGAAACACCTATAAAATCTTTTTGTAATATTTGCAGATGTGACATATATATATGGTTCCCAAAACAAACCAAGTTAAAGAATTTCTTAATAAACATGTATTTTTAGGTATATTATCTTGTAAAATCTTCTGCTACAAGTTAAGGTATTGTCTTTCTATTTAGTCACTGTCCTTTTTCAAGTTACTCTCCATTCTTTCTTCCAACTTAATCACCAGGTAGTTAATAGTGTTTATTCCATATGTGGTAGCCAGCAAGGCTCATATTACAACAGATAACCATAGACTTTAGAGGCTTATGTTCTTTGGGGAGAGGAGAGGGAAGAGAGAAAGGCTTAACAGCTGTGCCTAGTCAAAATAATCCAAAATTAGAGGGACTGTAACATTTAAAATTGGAACACAGAACCTTAAAATCTGGGTCTGTGCAGCTGTTGTAACACTTTATTTAAAACTGCAGACACTCTCTCTTCATAAATCGTTCCCCTCTGCAGCACTGCTACCCAGTACTATTCACAGAAGGACTCCAGTCTGGCTTGCAAGCGCCACCTCATCATTCAGGAGCGCCTGGCATTGCCAGCTGAGAACAACCACCCCTCACATGGGTTGGCTGAGCTACCGGCTGGTGCCTGAGCCTCTCCTCTGTTCAACACATGAGCTAGGACCCTGCAATCATGGAGCTAGAGAACATCCTCAAGGTGGGCTCTGAGAAACCCAGGTTAGCACCTGCCCATCACCTGCTCCTCAGCAACCCTCTTTCACCCCAAACCCTCCCATTCAAAGCCGTCTCCCTTGACAGCATGACAGCCTGACACTCCAAGGGCTCTCACCATTGCTGACAGGAGCACGGCTGGCACGTGGCATGGCAGGCTGAGGCTGAAGAAAAGCTGCCTGCTGTGCTGTGTTCCCTGACTCGTGCAATAGCAAGCAGAGCCAGGGAGACACGCTGCGGTGATGGTAACAGCATTTCAGGAAAGAGCGATTCAGGGATTTGCAAGGAGATCCTGCAGAATGACCAGAGTGCCTCAGTACTACAGGGGGAAGAGCTGGGGCTGAAATGACATATTTTATAAAAATTTAAATACCTGACAACACTGCACAGGTAGTGGAAATTAGCTGGAAGTGACAAATTAGGATGCAGAAATGTGACTAAGGACATGGAGGGGCTTGGTTACACTTAAACTTGGACTACACTTAACAGTTATAACAGGAAGGAGCTGTAAGTTGCAAGAGACGGTAGTGCTGCAGTGAAAAAGCTGCTTGATGTATACAGTTGAAGTTACTTTAATCACAATTTAGTGTAAGTATCAAGAGACTGGGAGAAATAACCAGGCCCAGTGGGCTCCTCTCACAAAGTCTACTGCCAATCAGTACTGCACACAGTCCAAAGCATGAACTTCTACTCTGCAGTGATACTGCACAGATTAAAGTTGTGTTTGCAAGTTGCATAGCAGCTGCTATTGCACTGGGTTGTTCAACTATAAATTTCATGCAAGCATAACTGATTAGTAACCCCTATAAGGTAATACGTACCTAGGATGGTATCCAACTCTTCTAATGCTGTAATTAAAAAGCAAATAATCTCTTGTGCCGTCAACAACACAAACATACTGAGTAAGTAATGCTGGGCATGTGAACTGTCTTCACAAATTCCAGTTAGACTACTTTTCACACAGCTGAAATCAGAAACCCTGATCTGACTTCATACACAGAACATCTCTTCCTCAACTTCACAGATCCCTTACTGCCCCATTACTTGTATGCATATACTGCTGTTTGATATTATAACTGAATTTGTCCACCACACTCATCCTCCACTTTGCTGACAGCAGCCATCACCTACAGATGTGTATCCTGTTGCTAGCACAGGCAATATAATGCTGCACCTCTGCCCTTGCTGACATTCACTCTGTTTCACAAATACCACCCACATCTTCCTCTCCAACTGACAGTTTTCGATTAAAACTGAGTGACTGTTCTCAATGTGTTTGTAGTTTGAAATGTGCTTTTTCCACTTTGCAACTACAGAAGGCTGGTGTTCTTGACTGTAATTTCTTAGAATCAAAGATATTATCATTTCCTTTGCCACAGTGACAAGACTCACAGGCAATCTCCTACGGTCTACACACATCTTGCTTTGTTGGTTATGGGCATAATGGAGAAAAAAAGGTGTTATCTCATAGAGCATCTAGGAAATTCTCTTAAAACAGTTCTGCCATATGGTCCAGCCAAATATTTTCAACTTTGAATACTGTTTTGACTGACTTCAGGTTAATATCAAAGCATTTTCAAATAATTCCCACAGACCAGCTCCAGCATCAAAGCAACCCTAACACTGAGTTTTGCTGAACATAACTTTTTGAAGAGGGTCAAGATACTATTGGTATCATGCATTAATATTTCTATACAATATTGCATTGTAACATACTGACTTTCAACCAGAACTTACACAGCTGAGTGGGGAAGGGGAAATTAAAAAATGTCATCTCTCCCAGATTATTAATGTACATAAGACTAGAAAACTACCAAGGATCTCTAGACTTCCAGCTTTTCCTATTCTTGATGCTGTGACTATACTGAAATACAATCACCTGCACAAGAAACTAAATCAGCATGCTTTTTAGAGCTGGTAAATGACAATTTTAGAACTGAACCAGTAATATCAGTCTTGAAGATGCATAAGCAATGAAGTAAATAAAATGACCTCTGTTAAATTCACATCTAATAAAAACAGATGACATACATCAAAGTTTGCTGAACAGAACAGGATGGAGCTGATGAAAAGCAGGTAACTCAACTGCTTCTAACAGGTTTTTTACAGATTAAAAACTAGGATATATTAACATTTATAACCCCCAAAATAACTAAAAGTTTTTCCATGCACTTAAAATGATTGCACCTGTAAAACACATCCTTCTTCTGGACCTGTCATCTTTCCAAGATATCATATGTATGCTCATGTTTTCACTTACTTGAAGTCTTAGCAATACTGAAATCAATTTGATGTTCTTGTTTTCAGTCACTCAAAGTCTTAACAACTGAGTGAATAAGTATTTTGTAAGACAACTAAATACTTTTGCTGCTGTATTTTCTTCAAAAGTCAATTAGAGTATTAAACAGTTCTGCCTATTATTTTCTGCTTTTGTACTTTTTTCCAAATTTATTCAATTAGACAGTGTATGTGCACACTGAAAAAACATGTTCTCCAAAACTTTCCTCTACAAATATTTCTTTATTAATTTTCAATTAATTTGGCTCAGAATTATATTCAGAGTAAGAAACCTGAATACTAAAATTCTGGCAGTAAAAAACAAGCACTGAAAATAAACTCATGCTGTTCAAACTAGTGGCTGCTCCATGCATCTCAAAGAATTTGCACTCCAGGATGTTAGCACTGTAAGACTAAAAATTTACGTTAACAGAACATGGAAGTTATTTGCAGAAACTCTGACATCCTCAAGAACTGGTCTTCAAAGAAATGATTATTTAATGCACATGAGTAGGTCCTTCACATTAACTCCATCCATCCCTCAAAAACAACAACAACAACAACAAAAGCTAAGTTGTTGGGTTTTTTTAAATGAGCTGAAACTGCTGCAGAACAAAAAACTCCAAAACCTCACCAATTGACCATAGAGAGAAGGGATACGGCAAAAAACCAAACCAAACTAAAACAACGCAAAAATAAAAAAGAGGCATTTTTCTACTTCACTTTTCCTCGTGGCCAAACTAAAACAATGGCTAACAAATCATCTAGTTGGTAATTCTGCTTTATAAAACTTTCTTCTTCTTAGAAGATACTGAGAAAATTCCAGTTTCAACACAGTTTCGACCTGCACTTTCTAAAATGCTAACAAACCAGAGAAGCAGAAGCTGACACGCAGTTAATACGTCATTAAGAAGTCGCAGGCTCCGGGCGCTCGCACGCAGTCTCTCGGCTGTCCCCGCGCCGAGGACGCAGAAGCGCCGTCCCGCCCAAGCGGGAGGCTCCGCGGGCGCCGGAGCCGGGAGGGCACGGCCGCCATCTAGCGGGGACCGCTCCGCCTTCCCTTCCTCCCTCGGCTCTCGTCAGGCACGAGCGGAGATCAAAATTTGCAGCAATAGAAAAAGCGCACCGCCACTGTTGAACTTAAATTCCTACGAGGTTTTTCCGATCTCAAACCCCACCTAAAGCTGTCTGCAGTGAAACTGAAGCGCTACTGTTACGCTGTAAAGTTTTCATTCACGCTCATTTCCTAACAAAACTGTTCTAGATTTAACTCCACAGTCAGCACTAAACCTCTCTTGTGTGACATTATTTACTCCTAACGCACATTATGGCATTTGCATAGGCTCTAACAGAAGACTGAACAAGACTTTAGAGACTTCCATTGCCAATCCCATTCCAGCTGCTGTGCACTGCTCCAGTGGTTCATGGCAGCTGGAAAAAGCCAGTGGGAAGAGCAGCCCAGGCACCCATCAAGGCCTGGGCCCCTTCCTAGATGTGGCACAGCTGGCACATAAGCTTGGGCACTGCTCACTGCCAGGTACAACCAAAGCTGAACTTTACATCCACTCTCAGACTTATCCACCCTCATGGCCAATGCATTCAGCAAAAGGCTTTCAGGCTCCTCCAACTTAGAGCAAAGGCTGGTCCAGTTTCATCTGTCCTCAAATGAGAAGAACATAACCAAAACAAACACAGACAGATATATATATAAGAAATGTGAATAAATTAATACTACAAGAAATCTGGTTCTGCATTTCTGTGAGTTATAGCAAAGCATGATTTACAAAATCACAGAATACTCGGAGTTGGAAGGGACCCAAAAGGATCCCTGAGTCCAGCTCTTAAGTGAACAGCCCGAATGGAGATCAACCCCGCAACCTTGGCATTTTTGGTATCCTGCTCTAACCTGCATTACATATGAAGATGGATGCCTGATGTATGCTGAGATGCCTGAAAACAGATACTAATGTCCACGAGCTCTTAACAGCCATCTGCCCAGCCGCATCCATGCTCATAAAAGGTTTCACACTCAAGAGCAGCAGACACCTCTACTGCTGGCTTGACAGCCAGGACTCTAACAAGCACCGCCCAGAGATGCGTGCCAGTGCAAGTTGTCCAACAGGTACTCCAGGCCTCTCCAGCATCACACATTTTAATGTTTCAGATCTTGAGTCAGTAAGTCCCCTTGACAGGCAAAGCCACAAAGTAGAAGTTGAGAAAAAGTGTTCTAAAAAATACATGGCCTTAAGGAAGTTGTGGTGAACTCTAAGGCATGGAACACTCACTCACTGCTATTCATGTTTCTGCTCAGTTCTAACATTTTATTATTGAACCTGGACACAAACCATTCAACCGGTAAGGGTGACAAATTATTTATTTTACTTTATAATTGAATTAACATAGATTGCACAAGGGTATTTCTTCAATATCAGACATGGAACACAGTCCCAATACAAATGAAAAAAGACTCACACAGTCAGCATTTAAGCTGACAGGTCAAATCCATATATTTGACTGTCCTGCATAAAACCACAGCTCTAATCTGGTGCTTCTACTCAAAATAGGAGGAGGTTCTAGGAAATCCAATGCACATTCAACCATTACTTTAAAAATAGCGGTACTTTTGGCAAACACACCAACAAATTGCTTTTGTTACTTCTCCCACTATTCCATTAACTCTGTCAAGACAGAGCCATGCTGAGAGCTAATGAAAGCCCCTTGTTTCAAACCTTCCTATAATCCACTTGCACGAGGACAAAAAGTATTACATTTATTATGGTAGCCAGTAGCAAAATCTGTTGTTGCTTGGTTGGTGGGATTTTTTCTTAGTTTTCTTTCATAAATAACTGACAGATTTAATACACATGAATACTTTCTAAAAAAAAATCATCATTGACAAAAATACCATAACTGAAATTACATGGACATACAACAGAAGACAGGTGTTGGAAATTTCACTCGCTTCTCATGTATTTTGATGATGTCCCACACACCGTATGTCGCTGTGTGTGGAGGCTGAGACAACGCCCTCCTCTGTCCCAGCAGCTTTGTGGGAGCAGAAGCCCAAGGGGCTGACGGGTCAGCAGAAACTCCAGCTTTGCAAAGACACAAGAATTGATTTTTCTTAACTCCACAGTTCTGAGATTAATCTGCTGCTCCCAAACTTTATAAATAAAACAGTTAAATGTATCCAGGCACTTAAAAAAACCTCCTCCTTTCCTCTCAACATTTTTGCACTGTTTCAACAGGAAAAAACACAACTGTCAGTATAATTGTTTCATATACTAGAGACTTTAATCCTAACTAGGTCTTCTGGCTGTTTACATTATTAAGCAAAAATAAGCCTTTAAAAGTTGGAAGAGCTGAGTTAAACTGATATTGGTGAACGCAAAAAAGATTGAAAACATCAACCTTTTTATCCTTCAATTTAGGTTTGAACATGTAAGGAGAAATATGCTACAAAAAATTCAAGATAAAATTAGAATCACATGAAAAGGAAGTTTAAATAAGGAAAGTGCAAGGATGAACTTAGTTAAAAATAACAATGTAGTAATTAAAAAAAATGTATCAGAACACATAGAATCAAACAGAAATGTAACCATTTTTCTGTTTCATCTCAACAAGATCATCTCTCTACTTAAAACAGAAGCACCTTTTTTAAAAAGTGTGGAAACAGAAAGAACAGAGGTTTTAAAAATGAGAAAGCCAGATGTTGAACAGAGCACTCTACTAAATTGTTTTCCGGGATACTGTTGGAAATCACTGATTGAAGAGCCTTACTCCAACAATCTTGTTTCAGGAAGCTGCCGTTTTTGTTCCAGTACATTACTGAGTTTCTGAGGTGCTATTAATAATTAAACTTTCCTTTTGAAATTACTCATTAATATTAACTTTGTCTAAAGTCTTCCTGGAACCTAATACTTTGAAGGAAAATAAAACAGTAAAAATACACTAACGACAACAGTTAAATAAAAGAATGTGTTTAATCTGAGAAAGAATCTACTTCCTGTAAATTCACTTTCCACCATTCATACTCAGCTATACAGCATTAAAGCTGTATAAAAGATGTTTAGCCTTCACTTTTTACACCTGTGAGAAATGGAAAAGCAATGGCAATTTACCAACCCAATCTCCGTCTCTGCTTTTGCTTCCTCTAGACTAATAGAGAGATTAAGAAAGCAAAAACTGCAGGTGAAACCACTGTATATAAGCCTCAAACCTGAAAGGCCAGTGAAGTCGTTTGTCACCCCTTGCAAGTGAAATGTGAGGAATAACCATTACTGAACTGGATCCAAATGAATTGTACAAGAAAAACCACTCTAGCTCCTGGAGCTACTGAGTTTTAAGTCACTTTACTCTTAGTTTTCTAAACTTTTCTCCTATTGCCTAGTGCAGCAGAGATCCAGATGATCATGCTGGGGCAACATCCGTACACTACACTTAGGGAGAGCTAACATAAAAGAAGTGTTTACAACACCTGGAGTCACATCAGCCCAAATCTGCCTAAAGGAAATCCTGAAGAGAAAGAATGCCTGAAATCACATTTTTTCTGCACACTCAGGCATCTACCCAGATTACTTTTGCAATGCATGGCTGCACATGTCCTTGTGGTTGGAGAACTTGCCCAAAAAGTGACAGATGGCATTCATTTCCCCTTTCGGCTTAAGATAATACAAAAGTACATCTCTTTTCCCCAAGAGATTTCTAAGCCAAGGACACTTCTTATCTCCTCTTCTCTGCCTCAGTGTAGAAAAGTACCCAAGATTTACAGGCATGGAGTGAGAAGGGAAGAGGAAGTATAAAGCAGAGAGATTTCTCCTGAGAGAGAATGATGGTCCCAGCACCAGCATCTGTTTATTTTAATTTCGTGTTTAAAATCACCAGATACCATACATATAAAGTATTCCCATATAGTTTGTCTTATCAGGACTCCCCTCTTCCACTCCAGTGCACACAAACTATAAAATTCCATCTTAACATGCATTCAGTCACTGCGACGTCTCCTCCCTTGGAGTGAACAAAGCTCTGCAAGACATCCCAGAGGCATATTGCTACCCAGGTTCTACCAAGACTCACACACAATGGGCTTCTGCCAGTTTTCAATTTAGTGGGAGGACTGTCTTGAAGCTCTACATGTTACCTAGAGGTTCTGTCTGCTTCACTTGATGAATCGGTTAAGTCAATATTATTCCTCAGTCTTGTCTAACTTTATTAACTTCTGTATCAAACAGTTTTAGCATTTTTATTTTACTTTCTTCTTGAAACACTGCATACAAAGCAATGAAAAATTGCATACAGAATGTACTGAAGAGAACTCTTAGAAATTCTCTAACATCACAACTCAAAAATTCTGGTCTGCAAAACTCTACTAACTATAAGCAGAAAACAACTGTGTTGCAACATAAAAAGCATTAAATTGTTTAAAGATGTTCAAATAAGTCTCAGAGCCTTTTTCCTTAAAAACATTTTCTATCCTCAGTTGCCTCAAAAAAAAAATTAAAATGAGGTTGTTATTTGTGGATAAATACACCTTAAGACTACAAATATTTTTCTTTGTTTCTTACAGAGAAGAAAAAATGCTACAAAAGATGACAGCTTCTAGAAAATATGCACTGTCAGATGAGTCCAATGGGCTTTCTCATTTGCATTTTGCCTATAACAGAGTTACTGAGAACTCTCACGTAACACACGCCACTAACTGCTGTTTCCTCCCTCCAAAAACCTCCTTTCTAAACCAAAGCAGAAAGCCAAAGTATAAGCAGTAGCTTTAAGGAGAAGTTACTAGAAAATTATGAGGCCTGTCTGCACAGGGTGGCTGACCAGCAGGCCACAATTCCCTCTGCCATTCAAGCTGAGCAGCAGCAGCTGCTGTCCCTTCTCAATATGTATCAAATTTCTTCAGAAATGTCTATCATATCCATTATTATTTTTTTTAACCTCTTCTAAAAGTACCTTTTAAAATTCATTTTCACACTGAACTGAACTCCAGTATCAAGTCCATACAGCACATACAGAATCTACTTAGATCACCTACAGAACTCCCAAACCCATAAGTGGGCTAGGAAAAATCCAAATGTTGCCTTTTCATAGTTTATAGTAGATTTGTTGCACATTTTGGATTCTGAAACGCACAGTACTAACACACAGTTGCAGGAGAAATGACTGCAGTTCCCCAAACAACAATAATGAATGTTTGTGTGCACTTATGCAGATGCTCTGTGTAACTTCAGGTAGACAATGTGAAGCAGTAAGAACAGTAATTGAATGTTTGGGATAGGCAGCAGGATAACATAACACCTTCCTTTTCTTCATCTCTAATAACCAGCAGGTGTCCCAGCCTGCTTCTCATAGAGATGACAAATTACAATAACATAGCTCAGTGCAAGACACTGGCAAAAGTTACAGGACTTGTCAGAACAACTGCAAACCTAACACATACCACATGTGTCTGTAGCTAAAGCACATCTTCACTGTGACAAGATCCCAGTTAAAGCTATAAAAGAACTGGGAGACTAAGCAATAGTTCTAAATTAAACTTTCAGAAATAACAGAGGCCAGTATTACCTATTTGAAAGTCACTTCCTAGAGGGAAATAATGATGTTTTGAAAGCCTAGGCCTATCAGTGAATATCAATATCTTCTGAAATTTGAAGTATTGTTGGTGATACACCAGCACAATATTATTTTTTTAAATACCCAGTTTTCAAGTTCTCCACATGGTATCAGCTATGTCCTTGATGATTAAAAATTAATATGGTTCCTTTGTGTGCACATTATGACAGACACATTGTATTGTCTGAGGGGCAGCAATTTTTCATTTTAAATAGTTGGCTTTTGCTTTAACTTCTAGAATATACAGAGAAAAGCCACTTCACAACTTTTTTAAAGCCTTCTAAAGCATTTCTGGAGTGTCAGCATTCTCATTTGCCACTAGAAGCTCTTTCTGATGAGCTCAGGACTTCAGCTTCAAATCAAGTTACATCAGAATGACATCAGCTGAATATTAATCAGGGTAGATGCACAAATAGGTGTGACAAAACCATGCTGTGACTAAAATGTGAAATTCTAAATCATATCAACCTCCTCAAAGACTATCCATTTAAGTCCATCCAATAAAAAAAAAACCAGAACCTATGAAATATATTGAAATGATAGAAGTTTTCACTAAAAAAGTCAAGCAGTGTAGAATCATCCTCTTGAAAAATCAAACAGCAAAATGTGAACTATGAGGTTAGCATAATTCCAGTATGGAGAATCACACATTCACTTCTGGGTACTGATGGCAAAGCTGTGGTTACATGCTGCTATTATACACAGCTGCATTACTGAAAAGTTCAGCCTGGTTGCTGCTCATTTTTCCGGCTCTGCTGTTTCAACAGTGGCTGGAATAAAACACACAAGTGACACAGGGAAGGCAAAGAGGTAATCTGCCAGCCAACAGAAGAGTAACAAGGTTCAGCAACCTACAACGTTGCAGCAAAAGCACAACACTGTTGACCTTTGCTTTTAACACATCTCTCTCTCCAGGTATGCAGATAAAGAAGTGAACATCCAGTGACACTGGATGGAAAAGGCAGTGACATTATGAACAAGACATTCCATGTGGACAAAGAGAGACTTGGGCAATGCTGTTGCCCTCTGTGACTCCTAGACACAAAGATCTGTATGTACTACTACGCTACCAGATGAGTTAAATTAAAATCTAAGGGTACGTTTTGTTCATTAAGGAATACAGGAAAGTTTGTGAACTTAGATTTTCATTTTTTCTTTAAACAGAAATATCCTCATTTAGACAGCTGAGTTTTAGCCTTTTCTGAGTTTGTATTGCTTTGTAACTTTGTAGAAAAAAAGCTGGTTCTCACTGACAGTGAATCTAGACAACAGTGCAACAAATAGTCCCTAAAATGTGTACCTATTTTTTTTCTAACTCAGATCAATATAATTTTAAAGTAAAAATAAAGTTAAACATACATTTATTCAAATCATGCACATATACACTACTAAGTTAAAAAAATATTTCATGTTACTAGACCTTATTGTTTTAATCTCTGACTATAATTGGTGGCAAGAAAAATATTAATATTGTACCAGAACACTACACATTTTAAAGAAGATCAGTACAAATGTATTGAGCGAGTTGTGTATTTGAGAGGAATGGAAGTTTATCAAGGATTGATTTGCATTTAAAACAGATGTATTAAACAGAGAAGGACCATCTGATAAGACAAAATTGAACTGTTTTTAGTAAACATGTCCTTCAAGATTTTCTTCCACTGCTTTTTACTTACAGATTAAGATAGAAAACAGTTTCTTCATCATTGTTTTTCAGCTCTTTATGAAGCAATTACAAACTAAAATCAACTGAATACACATAAATGAGGAAATATGCTCTTTACCTGCAGAAGGGACTTCTACTTTCATAATTCAATTTAACACATACACACAATTTCGGCAGTGTACCAAGTGATTTCCATGAGGCGGTTCATTTGAGTTCCTTAGGATGTCAGAAACAACCTTGTACTGTTTAATATTATCTTTATTAAAATTAGATTTATTCAAATTGAAGCAGGGCATGACATTGATTTGCAATAATTTTAAATAGGTACATTTTAAAATAAAAGGAGATATTTAAATGAACAATCTTTTTTTTCTTGGTTTTT
>VZTN01006547.1:5287-17994 GCA_013400515.1 Erpornis zantholeuca
TTTTTTCTGGCTTCTCACCCCCCTTATATTTAGAAATAAAGGAAGTCAGGAGCACCTGATTCCCTTCTGTTCTTTGCTGGGAATTTTTAAGTGCCTGAGTTTTGGTAATTTAATACAGTAATGAAAAACAGGTGTTATTTATTTGTGCTTCTACTCATTTCCCACCGTTACAACATTTTAGCCTTTTGCTCTGAATTAGCACCACTGCTGAAAGCACCTGTAAGGTCCAGTCCTCCCCTGCATCTGGCTGCACAATTAGATGAAATATAAACACAAGATAATCAGAGGTTTTACCAGGATTTTTCTGGGGGTTTCATAATATGAAGGCATGCACCCCATTCCCGGGCTGCTTTTCTCTTGCAAAAAGACAGCCAGGCTAGCTACTGCTAAAGCAAGTTTTCTGTGGCATTTAGAGGTAATGAAAGCAATTTGCTGGCTTTTAAAAGAATGCTCTAAACGTTGGTGAGTTTAAGTTTTGCTTCTCGCATTGCTTGGAGGAGGAAATGGAACCCACTGCCTCTGAAGGTGGCTTTTCTGCAAGAAAATAAGCCACCTTCAGACATAAAACCCCATCTGGTTAGATCATTATACTGCTTTAAATTGTCATGTCTAACATTTTGGAAGGGAGCACTTGGGATGTTTCAAGTCAAGTACAGTGTACATGCACAGCCTGAATTCACAGGAGCTTAGAATCCTGGAGTAATTTCTGCTGGAAAAGGCCCTAAAGGTCATTGATTCCAACAGTAATTATGGCTGGAATTGATGATCTGAGGGGGTCTTTTCCAATCTAAATGATTCAGAGATTCTCTGATGATTAAGAGATGAGATCTTGTTGGAGCCCAGGAAGGCTGGAGAACCTTTCCTGCTCCTCTGGGGACCTTTATCCCTAGAACTCCACAAAACAGCTCAGCCATTGAACTAAGCCCATGGGAGAAACTTCCCTCACTTCTTGGTGAATTAAAGCACCAAAGAAATGAAAAGAGGTTTTTTTATAGTGTACCACAGAGTGTGCAGTTGTAGTTTTAGGTTTTGCTCTATATATTATATAGAGACAACATGGAGAACCCAGGGTGTCAGCTCCTCCTTCTTCTTCTTTCTTCTTCTTCCTTCTTCTCTGACCTAAGTTCCTGTGATTTATTAATTGGTAGAAAGAACTCAGTGTAGAAGCAGCATATTAATAAAATTGATACTTATTGGGTTTAAAGACAAAATAGAATATGCAGAGGTTGCTAATTGGGTGATAAAGATATATAAGATACCTGCTCTGAGCAGCAGCAGCCATTGCACCCCTGGAAGCAGCAGCAGAGGCTGTGCTTCTGAAACTCAGATAAGAAAAATAAACAATCCTTGAAACAGAAAGAAGTCTCTCTTTGTTTTTCCCTGACATGAGACACTGAAACAGGAAGATCAGGAACCCACGGGGCCAGCAAGGCCCTGAGAAGATCTCACTTTGATTTGCTGGTAACTGATTCCTTCTTCCTTAGCAAAAATTTCTGCTCAAGAAAATGAAATGTTTTGGTTTATGTTCTGTAAACACTGAGAGGAAAGCTGCAGGTGAATCACAGGTTTTTCCTCCAAGAGGAAAGCTATGTGAGACACCCCATCTTCTGCTGCTACCCAGATGTACATTGGTTAACAGGAAATTACAATTTCACATCTCCAAGATCCACAAACGTGGTGTGATCACACAGCAGACACTTCTTGTTGGGTTCCACCATCCATAACTGTGATACACAGTTCTGGGAGTCACCTGCAAGCAGAATAAACATTGCTTTGGTGTTGGTCTCAGTTACCTGAGAGAGAAAGGCCGAGAGTTGCCTTCTGTGCACCTTTACCATCTTCATGGCATCTGTGGACAAGGTCATGAATGCTGCCAGGTCAGACTGGGAAATCATGGGTCCCATATCCATACAGGAAAATACTCTTCCTTCTGTGTGTGGAGTGCCTGGATGTCCAGAGAAACCTTGGTTGCCTCACCTCAGACGTGTCCAAGGCCAGGTTGCACAGGGCTTGGAGCAACCTGCAATAGTGGAAGATGCCCCTGGCTGTGGCAGGGAGTGGGACAGGATGATTTTTAAGGTCCCTTCCAGCCCAAACCTTTCCATGATATCCGGTTCCAAACGCGTTGCACAGACATGCAATACCTGAACACCTCTTGATCGAAAATGCAAATGTCCAGCCCCTAAAATAGAGATTCACACCAGCTGAGTGAGCTCCTCAAGTTCTCACACAGTCAGCTGAAAGGCCTGAGCTCCACCTGTGCTGTGTCAGAGTTTCAGTCGTGCTGGAGCCAGAGCTCTTCCCCCTACCATGCACTGCATCCTGGCTCACACACCTGCTAGCAGGCAGGCAGACAGGCTCAGATTAAATCCTGGAGCACAGTCTTGCCCCAGGCCCTGTGGTGCAGGCATCTCTGGCAGCTGGGATCCAGATTTTCAGGTCAGCTGATTTCCCTTCAGCAGGGAGATGACTAAAAGAGCAGGAGACGTTCATTAGAAGAGGCAATCAGTGATTAAGTACAGGATTCTTCCTGCTAGCGAGCTGCAAGAAGCTGTGTTCCACCAGAAGAGTCCCTAAGATAAATTTGCACATCCCCACTCTGGCGGGAAGAAACAGAGTTGAATTCTCAGGGTTTAATCCAAAGCTTGCCTTAGGATATTTTAAGAACATCCTCTAGGCTCGGTGCCGCATTTCCTCCATCACAAAGCTCACAAAGTTTTGTTTCAGCCACAGGATTTCTGCACTCTGGGCCCTGTTCCTGTGAGAGGACGTGGCTCCCTCTCTGCATTCCAAACCCTGGCTCATATTTGTGTATTTTCACCTCTAAGTATGAGAGTAAAGGGAATATGGGAGACAGAGCCAGTGTCCTCATGTCAGATCTTGCCACCTTTGAGGTCTTTCTCTAACAAACGTGTTATTGTCACCAACAATGCCTTCAGGTCTTCTCCCACACTCAGCAAGAACGTTGGCTCTCCCTCCTTATTGTCATGCCAACAGTGAGTATCTGTCATGTTCCAAACACATCAACCCCCACAGGAAACCCATTTGGGGCTTCAGTTTGCCAGAGTCACCTCCCGAGTGTTTATTTTTGCCTTTCCCCGCCTTTGTCATTGGTCTCTGTTGCTCAGAGCTCCGAAGCATCTCCGTTGCAGCCTCGTTTGTGATGAGGAGGAGCTCAGATCTTCAGATGTTTCATGTGGGAATTGGGAATTACAGTTTTCATTTAAGTGAGACTGTCTTCACACGTCGTAAGAACTACACAGGGACATCAAAGATCTCTTTTTTTGGCATCTCAAATAAATTTCAGGTGTGGGAGACACGAAAATTATTATCCTCAGCGCGAGACCCTTGATGTCTAAGGGCAAGCTCTTACCACTTCTTCTTTTTTCTTTTTTTTCCTTTTTTCCCTGGGCCTTATTCACACTTTTATGCTCTGAATGACAGAAGTGTGAGGTTCACTCGCTTGTTTTACAGCTTCAGCAGTACGAAAGGGCAAGCATCATGTGGGTGAAACACAGAGGAACTCAGACAGAGCTTCAGGGAAAAGGTCACTGGAGCAAATGGTAGAGGAAGCTGCTCAAATGAGTGAGAGATGGGGAGAGTTTTGGTGTGATAGAGACAGCAGGGAGTCAAGGAAGAGAGAATTGCTTTATGCAAGGAAACCAGAATGACTCACATGCCTGTTGGAAATAACATCTGAAAAGCAGAGTGGCTCTTTTTGGGCCCACGGGTACAAATGAAAAAAAAAAAACCAATCAAACAAAAAAAACAACTAACCACCAATATGTCACAGACAGCCAGAAAATTCATGTGTAGTTTCATTGAATCTGAGCACCACGACACCAAAACTTAAACAGCTGAGACACGGGGAGGACATTTTTCAAGCCCTCAATATGCTTTTAGCTTCCTGGGTTTGACAATCCAAGTGTGAAGCAGGGATTACTGAGCATTAGGAGGAAATCTACTTGAGCATGGCAACAGCGTTTGCAACGTCATAAATATTCTAGATGAGATTTCTTGGTGAAGAGTGTCTTTTTCAAGTGTGTGCACCGCCTGTGAATTGATTATCTCCACCTAATGTCCTTCTTTAGGGCTTCTACTCAGCTGCAGAGTGGGGAACAGTTGATCAGAATTAAGTGTTTTATAACAGATGAAAGCAGATGCCTGTCTGGGAGATCGTGTGCATGTAGATGTTAAATGAAGTAACCAACAGGTGTTCACCTTTTTTATCACAGGATCCTTGATCCTGCATCCTTGCCCAAGAAGCAGGAAGGTGTGGGCTTGCTGATTTGTCCAATTCTGAAACTTTTCAGCAACAGCTTTGTCATTTAGTGCAGAACATGCTGGTAAGAGTCACCACAAGAGGCTGACATGTTTTATTTTCTCCCCACTAGCCTTTATCTTCACAGCTCAGAGGGCAAAATTTTAGGAGTGGAGCTATTATTAAGTAGCTGCAGGATGGGTCAATTTCAAGCTGCAAAACTGAGGGCAACAATAATTTGATAATATTGAAATCAGTGGACTACTTTGGGTTTTTTTAAATTACCTGAAACTGTTTCAACCAAGGTGCTGATAATTCCATAACTGTTGATTGTACTGAAGTCTGAAGACCACCACAAAATTCTGGAAATTCAGTCTGGAGTGGTAGTGTTTGATACAAGTTGGGGCAGCCCCTGCACATTACAGGTCAAATTAAATATATTCATAATTTCATCTCAATATTTAGTGTTCTTGAAATGTTAATTCTCGCTGTAAATGTGCTTGCTGCAAGCACTTGAAGGGTAACAAAGGGATTTTTTTCATAAACCTCATAGATTATGTACAGTAGCCCATTATGCTAACTTTATTTTTTTTTATTATTATTATATTTGGATCATCAAGGATTTTAGAAATGTGTAAGCATTTGTTTTTTAGGATTTTTATCAATTTTTTTTAATTAAAGAATCAGTGTTATGCAAGCAGGAAGGCTATTTTGAGGAGGATAAATTAGAATGCACGGTATGGAAGGAGATGTTGCTGAAGCCTAAGAATATTCAAAACATTGAAAAATTATATCATCTTTAACTACTTGTTATTTTTCTACATTTTAAGTTAATGAGCACTAATCTGGAGTTATTTGGTGCAGAACAGCTTTCAGCAATGCACTATAAGGAACAAAATGCTTTGCTCCACAAATTCTTTTTAAACATTGATGCATATAATATTGGTAGGCTAATTGCACATTTCTGGGAATTATTTTATTCTTCTGCCTTGGATGCTTCAAAGATGAGTTTGTCGCATAAAACTCGAGTCCTGTTGGACAATAAAGCAGTGCTGCCAAGCTAATGAAAGACAAAGAGGAATACCCTAATGTTTAGTGTTCCTAAAACCTGAGCTTTTAGGGAAATCAGAGACATAAAGGTTTTTTGCTAACATAAAACCATAGAATTAAATAATCATGGAATGGTTTGGGTTGGGAGGGACCTTCAAGCCCATCCAGTGCCACCCCTGCCATGGCAGGGACACCTCCCACTGTCCCAGGCTGCTCCCAGCCCCAATGTCCAGCCTGGCCTTGGGCACTGCCAGGGATCCAGGGGCAGCCACAGCTGCTCTGGGCACCCTGTGCCAGGGCCTGCCCACCCTCACTGTGATGGCAAAGATTCACATTCACCCTGTGGTATTCAAGGCTCAGTGTTACAGGATTATCCAGTTTGAGAGACATCACATGTTCTTGTACATAGCAACAGGAAATAGGTAATTTGGGTGCGAGCAGAAATGCAACACAAACATACCAACAATGCCTCAAAACCCCCCCAACCAAACATTAAAAAGAAACAAAAAACAACAAACCACCCAAAAAAACCCCTTTGATAAATTAAAAACTAAAAATCCCCCAAACCACCCTAGCGGCATCATGGCCACATTGATAAAATTATTTGTCTCCTACAGTCAGTTTCCAGTTCAAGTTTGTTGACAAGCTAAGGACAGAACATGTCATTGATGCAATCTGATGGACAGCAGATCTGAATTTTAGTCCACAGAACGACAGAATATCTGGAGCTGGAAGGACCTCTGGAGCTCCCCCAGCCCAAGCCCCTGCCCAGGCAGGGTCCCCCAAAGCAGGGACACAGGAACGTGTCCAGCTGGGCTTGGCATGGCTCCAGACAGGGACACTCCAGGCCCTCCCTGGGCAGCTGTTCCAGGGCTCTGCCCCTGCACGGACACAAGTTCTTCCTCCTGCTGCCCTGGCACTGCCTGTGCTTGATTTGATGGCCACTGCTGCCCATCCTGGCCCTGAAAATTTGATAATGACATCCTGATTACCTTTGGATTATAAATGCTTTTCTTGCTATTAGAGACAAAAGAAGAGATTTCCCTGGAAGTGTTTTTGGTTTTGTTCCTTTTTCTCACTCAATCTTAGGGATCAAAGCAAACCCTGTAGTATCCTGTGAGGGAGGTTGAGGAGCTGTGGGAAAACTGGAAATTATTTTCTGACCTGTAGCCAAAAGGGATGGTGATTCCTCTGTCGTGTCTCACCACTGTGGAAACACCCAGAAAATTGGGGTTTGTGGAAAATAAGTAATTTTTATTTTTTATTAATTACAGAGGTTCTTCCCATAGAATATTTGTTTATTTGTTTAACTTACAAACTGTACTTTTCAGGTCAAACTTCTGACATCTGCAGGGAGACAACAAGACTAACGCAGCCAAGAGTTATTTATTTTAGACTTCAGCCTTACATTAATTTTTATGTCAGCAGAGACCTTCAGTACTAGACTTCACTGAAGTCACTTCAATGCAATACATAATTCAGAAGATGGTTTGCAGCTTTATATATGTGTTTACTTATACCTGTACGCTTTCCTTTTTTATTTATACATAGATTGTTCACTTCCAGAATACTTTTGCAAACTTTATTCTGAAGGTGTTTATTTGAAATGGTCAATAAATAACCTGTGAGTAAGAGTGTGGAATTATTTCTCATCCTGCTACAAAAGACATATAAATTAGAATCACATAACAGATTTGAGAAAAATCTATACTGGAATGCAAAAGAGTTTATTTTTGACAGGGAAACACTTTTAGGCATCTAACACATTCATTTCTACTTGTCATCAAAATAATTCTTGGGGAAAAGAAGTTCTAAAGCAGCTGTCTGTACTTTTCTTTCTGTGGGCTTTCAAGATTTGCTTGATTTATCCAGGGGGAGACTCTAGGTAGACCCCTGATAATAAGTAGAAGTGAATATACATTACTCACTTCTAAACTGACCTATATGCAAATGAGCAGTGCATAAACATTTTAATCTAAAAGTGCTTTTGCTTATATCAGAACTGCACCTCTGGAAGTGCACAAAATAATATTAGCTTTAATGAATTGATTCTGAGTGCTGCTTTGAGACAACACAGTCTGATGGATCAGAGCTGTGGTCTGAGAATTGCAAGCCCTGGATTCCTTCTCTTGGTCCTGGCTTTCTGCCAGAGGGAAATCATGGCCATTTTGAGTTAAGCTTTCCTTCTCTTATTAAAATTGTAGATTGCATTACTGCCAACCATTTTTGAAAATAATGGTTGATGCCAGAATGATTTTTTGCTTTTTCTTTTATACCCCTCTTGCATACTCTTTTATAGTTTGATGTATTCTCAGTGCTTTTAGCCCCACACTTGTACCTCCCCAAGGCTGAGAACTCAGCTCAGCCCCACGGCACCGTTAAACCAGGAGAGCAAACATCCTGGGAGCCCCAGACACCAAGGGCCTCTCCAGAACACATTTGGGAACCTCAGCCAGGCCCAGCCAGGGGGAAGGTTCCTCACAACGAGGGCTTCACTCCAGCCTCTCCCTGGGGGATCTCTGATAAATATGTTAATTTTGCAAGGCCTATAATTGTGTGCATTTCAGTGTGGTGAGGTGCACACATTTTCAGGGCATTGTACCTGGACCAAGTGCTGTACCCAAGGATCCTGAAATAAATCCTGAGATTAAACACCCCATTTTCCCCATAAACTGTGTTTTGGTTTTAATTTTAAGACCAGGGAAAGGCATCAGTGTGTTCAATTTACATAAGTGAACCACTATAACACGGATGACTTCGTGGGTGTGTCTGCTTAAAGCCATGCAACACACCTGCAACACACTTTTGTTGTCTCAGTCAGCACAGAACCATATGTTAGTCAACTGTTTCCTTGAACAGTGGGCTGAAAATAAGGACAAAGGATGGCTTATTGTTCCTATTTAATTAAATATGAAGAATTAAGTGGTCCTCCCCAGAATTTTGCTGGGATTGCACACAAAGAACTGCTTTTTCCCTCTCATTTCGTTAATTATTTCTGAACCTATGAACAGGAAACTATCTCATTTGTCCTCATTTTTATAGCAACTTGATAGAGAAATCATGTATTTTTTTTTAAACTAATTTTATCCTTCGTTCTTAATATCTTATGTAGAATTTTCTTCAGTAAAGAACATATTTCAAAAAGGTGGCAAAACCCCCTCTTCCTCCTCATAACACCTTGAAAAATGCAGGTGATCATGTTACACAACATTGAGCAGTCTAATATTCTGAAGGTCGGAGAAGATATCTATCTATATCTATATATATATTTATATATCACTTCCAATTCAGCAGAAAGTACATCTGGTGATACATCTCTCCCAGTCACTTTTATCTCAATAAATCCCAGCCTCCCAAAAAGCCAGAAAGTGACAGGCATCTGCAGAGAATGTCTCACCCCAGACTACGATAAGTCGAAATCCAGAAATAAGGAAAGGTAAGAACCTAGAAATTTCAGCCTACATCCTTTGCAAAACAGTGAAGCAGATTAGCCAGTTTAGGTTAGGAGGCTATTTTTTTTTTTTCCCCTGCAGTAATCACCCCATCGAGATTTGCTTATCAAAATGCCATTTAGCTGCTGGGATGCGAACTGAAATGAGAGTTGGGGCACAAACGAGTGCTCAGCCCAGGCACAGAGGAGAGAAAACGTGAAAGGTGTTTCAGGGGCTCTGGTGAAGCCCAGGGTTTTGTTTTCCCAGTGGAATGTGCTCTGAGGGTGGATATCCTGGGTGCGTGAACAAAGCAAGAGGGGAATCACTGCTAGGAGAAAATTTCAATGATCAGGGCAGGCAGGATGTGACAGGCCTTTAAACAGCCTTTTTTTTTTTTTAAGAGAGGTTTCAGAGCTTTGTGTCCTTTCTGCCCCATTTGATGCTAGTGAGAGTTGTGGGTGCATCTCCTCTCAGGAGCAGGTCTCAAATTAGTGGCAGCATCACACTCCTGCAGGCAGAAAACTGGAACTTGTGTGCTGCTGGGTGTGCCACGAGGAGGAGAGAAACTGGCTCAGGAGGTGGAGATGGTGGCCTTCCTTGTAGGGAAGGCAGGATGCTGAAAGTAAAATTGTTGCTTTAAAAAGAACACCCTAGAAGGTGGAAAAGAGTATCAGGATTGAGCATCACTCGTGGTTTTGGGGTTTTTGTTGGTTTTTTGGTTTTTTTTTTTTAAACTGCAGGCCTTTAAATCTCTGAGTGTTCATTTGCTGTGCTCAAATGAAAGCAGACATTAACCTTTCAGATATTCCTTTTGTGACAAACTGCCAGGGTAAGTGCTTTTTATGAGAGAGATCTAGCTCCACATTGAGAAATAAGCATGGGGTAAAATGTCCCATAGGAAATGAAACTGAGGAAAATGGCTTTATCTAGGTCTTTTATTATATTCCAGGCAAGTTGTCATTCTTTGTTTCTGTTTTTATCTTTTTTTGTCTCTATCATGGAGTCATGGAATGATTTGGGTTGTAAGGGACCTAAAAGGCCTCTGTTTACCTCTTCAGCCTTCCATAAGATAACACAGCAACTCATTTAGCCTTTTCCTGGCAATTTCTTGCTTCATGTACATCTTCCTTTGTACACACAAATATGCACACATACTCCCAAACCCAGCAATCCAAATTCCAAGAGAATTAAAGGAGAAATTCCAGATGCATTACAGTTTAGAGTTTACCTTAAATTGTATTTGATAATTTGTACTGGTTTACAAGCCTGACTGATTTTTTCACTGTTGCATGAGGTCTCAATTGGTGACAAAATCAGTTTCACTTAGGGATTGATTCAACCTCCATGGTCATTTCAGCACTTCAGGCTGGGCTTTGATGTGCCATACACCAAGTGAAATATTTTGATGCAGAAGCACTTAAACACTTCTTCCTCTGCTTTTTTTTTTTTTATTTTATCCTCTTCCATAGAGGAAAAAGCCTAGCTCTGGAACATTGTTTTTCCCATAAGAACCCTGTTTAGAAACCCATCTGCCCATGCCTGAAGTTTTGTGGGTCTGTCTTCTTTCCTCCAGGCGATAAAAGTACAATTACCTCTTACACTTAATAAATTATCTGCCTTTAAAATAACCATCCAGTTCCTGGTTTGCTGGTGTTGAAGAAACAAAGGATGGAACTAGCCAATTTAAGTTCCAGATGTATTATTGCATATGCTTTATGCCTTTTATGGCACTTTTATTTTAATTTTATAAAACTGAAATAAACACTTCTTCGTATAAGAAGCAAAATCTGCAGCCTTGTTGCTGAGGGATATTATTTAATAAGTTTCTTATATAAGACAGAAAGAAATTCGAGATTTAAAATGCCTCCAGAAACTTCTGTTCTGCTTGCAGACTCGTCCCCCTACGCTGCTGTTCTTTAATAAAAAATGATAAATTTGTTAGGCGCTTCTTCCTCCGACGGAAACCCCCAATGGAAAAAGAAACAAATATCAACACCATCCTTCCTGCTGCCCGTTTTTGAGGTGAATACTCTCCACCTGGGGTAAAGTTCTCACAGCTCTTCAGCATTGAGATAAACTACTTTTCTCCCCAAAGCTCCAAGCTACCAGCTTGTTCTTGCCTAAATCCCCAGAAAAAAACCCCGAAAAAACAAAAAACAAAAAAAAACCAAAAAAAAACAAAACAAAAAAAAACAAAAAAACAACCAAAAACAAAACAAATAAAAAAGCATAAAGGACTTGCTGGACATTGCAGCTGCTCCTGTTTAACCCCACACCTAAAGGAAGCCCAACATGGTCCCTCTTGCATGCTCTCTCACAGAATTAAGTGTTCCCAGTTTTCATCGTGACCAAGGATGCCAGGCACGGTAATTGAATTTTTTTCCCCCCTTTTGGCACTCCCAAAAGCTTTGCATCTGTGATGTGTTGGCTACGCCATGAGTAACAAGAGTGGGGAAAAAAAATTACCTCAGCTCGTGGTCTGTGTGTTTGTCATTGAACAGAAGAAATCTCTGAATATCAATCACAGAGCTTCCTTGTTTGCAGACACGTTCTGAGTAATGAATGTCTGTACTCACCTGCAAATGCACCTTTTAAACAGGATTTTTAAAAAGGGAGGTATTTTCTAGAAGCCTGCAGGAAGAGCAATTGTCCAACAGGAAAATAATTAATTCATTCCAATTGCAAATTCTATTGTGGATTATTAGAAATCTCGCTGATGGAAGCATTTGAAGTGCTGCAAATTTACTTCGGATGGGAACACAAATTTCAGGTACTTCCTCGAAAGTCTCTTCATTCAGAAAGCCCAACTTGTTAAATAAATCCCACGTGCTGTCTTGTGCCCAGAGATCAAAAGGTGCAGTTGGAGTTCGAGAGAGCACATGTGGGAAAGAGGTAGCAGAGATGGAGGTTCCACTCGGTGGAAATCTGGAGTGGAGGTTTAAGACTTTGAGAAAATTCTGGTGGGAGTTTGGAGGTGATCTTTGCAAATTCAAACAGCTAATTAAACTTTTGGAGGCTCCTGCCAGACGAGTCTTTCGTCCCCGTTCCCATACCACCGACGAGCGTCCCTTTAGTTTGAAAAATAAATAAATCAGGATCTCTATGTTTTATCCTGACTTTCTGCCTTTCCCCAGCCCGGAGGCTTATGTTTTATTCTCGTGGAAATCAGATGGAAAAGATGGGACAATGAGTGCTGAGGATGTTTTTGAACATAGGAAATGCAGGGCTGTCCTGGGGAGCCAGAATCTGTGCAGGGCCCAAAGCTCCGGCACAGCTACTGAACTGCTGTGGAAATGAAAATTTCTACTATCATTAGCTCACCTTGCACACAACATCCACTGCCTTTCCCCCATCTCTTTCCCTGTACTCCTTGCCTGCCCTCAACCATCCTGTATTCATGTTTCTGTTAAAAAGAATTTGTAACTCTGGCACATGCGTTAGGCAATTATTTTGTCCATCTTTAATTATGTTCATGAAGACTGTGTGAGCAGAAATACAAAACTGTTTGAAAGTCTTGTGCTTTCAGTGGTAAAACATCAACAATTTACAGAAAGAAAATTGTATTTTAAGAAAACACCGACACATTAAGCCCTCCTGATTTAATTCCTCAGAGGGTCTTGTGTGATTTTGATACAATTGAGAGACGTAGGGCTAGAGGAAGGGAGAAAATAAATATTATTAGAAATAAATTTTGCCATCCAGAGTGCAAATATATCCAAGTCATAAATTTTACATTGTTGTATGTGTGTGTATGAGATACCACTAGGCATTGCTATACTTTTTTTTTTTTTTCCTTTTATTTTATTTTTACTGTGCTAAGCTTGAAACATCTATAACAAGGTCTACCTCTTGTCAATGGTTCCCATGTTCTCATCCATTAGTGAAGGAGGTGGAAGGAAGGAGCTCTGGGGTGATTTGAGATCTGTTTCTTCCAGCAGCATCTGATAATTTGTTCCCCCAGAAGT
>VZTN01006569.1:11428-24836 GCA_013400515.1 Erpornis zantholeuca
AGCGCCCCCGCGTGCCCCGGCTCCGTGGGGCCGGAGCGGGGAAATTAAACCCTCCGGGTTTGTCTGGTGCTCGGGACACGGTGCTTTAGTGGTTGCGGAGGGCTGAGCTCTCAGCGGGGGGCGCGGTTCGGCGGGGGTCGGAGCCTGCGGAGCGCCGCAACATAGGTGGAACGCTCGACTAGCGGAAGGTCTGGCCCGTGTTACCTCGATTTTGTGACTTGGGGATTCATGCAGGACAGCTGCATTTAAAGTCTGAAACTGATTTTGTATTAAGCCACCTTAGGTAGTTTGGCCTCTTGTCTTTTTTTTTTTTTTTTTTTAGTTGTTTTTTTTTTTGGTAAGATTTTCTAGATCTACACCAGCCTTAAACAAAAACTAAGAAAACCCCAGCGCTGCAACGTTGGTGTTAGTAGTGCTGTGAATATTTATGCAGCTTCATGGAAAGCTAGGTGAAGGAACCAACCTCACTGGAAAAGTACTGCTCCCATACCTATGCTAGTAAAAACACGGTTGACAGGAATTAGCAAAAAGAAGGTCTGTGATGGCAAAGCTGTCATTGGATATGTGAGTGTTCGGGAAGAAGTAACTCATACTGCAATTACCGTTTTTTTTTTTTTTAAATCCAGTCTACCTTTTACTGGTTCTTCTGACATTAAACTTTTACATCTGCAGAATCAGGTCAGAAATTAGGCCAGCATATAAGAATTGCCACTTACAGGACAGCTCCAAATAAATTGTGTTTAACCATTTAAGTGCACATTTAAAATAATAATTTTGCAAGTGGTGAAAAAAGCAGGATTATCACAAGTATATAAGGCTGTTTCCCTGAAAATCTACTAGCACTCCTTCCATTGAGGTTATGTAGGCTGATAATTTGCCATTTTGACCACACAATATGAAACCCTTTGTGGGACAAGACACACTGACTTTAACTTGGACTTAGCAAAAGCTACAGTTTTTTGCCATTATTTAGTGTTGGTTTGTCTTGTTAATGGAGTTTTGGTTTGGTTTTTTTTGTTTTGGGGTTGTTTTTTTCCTTCGACACAGCTCACCCTCCCATCCTTTCATTTTAGTCCCTGTGATTTAGATCACAAAGTAAAATGTAGCATTAAAAAACGTTGGTAATGATAAGACTTAGATGTTCTGCACTCTACCCCACTGCAGGAACAGTAAGTTAACTGGTTTAACTGACCTCTTCACTACTATTAAAGTCTTCCAGTCTTTCTCAACTTTTTTTCCAACTATCCTCTTTCTCCTAGGTTTTATCAGCTGTGAATGATTTCTCAGCTCTGGGAGACTACATTTAGATTCTATCCCTCTGGGGTTAGTACCAAACTTTGTGTGATCTTAATTTATTCTGTGTCTTCTCATTTCCTGAATGAGAGAAAGTACTCTCTGTGCTGCTTTAGTTGTGTGCTGCAGTATTTTGGTATTTCTTGTACCTTGTGTTTTCAGGTTTGAATTTGTTCTGGAAGCTCCTTAAAACCCACTGGTCAGAAATATGTTATCTCTTTTAGAAACCGAGCTGAATGACAATTCCCAGTCCTACTGTATCCTTTTCCTTTTGTGTTCTTTAGAGCTGCTATGCTTCCAGCAGCTCAGTCTATTTTACTAATTTTGGGATGCTAGCAATAAACTGGAATCTCTAGCTGCCCACAAAATTGCTGGATTATAAATTTCCAGGTGATACGCATAAAGCAAAGGAAGGGCTGTGATTTTGGAGAGAAGGAGGGTGGCATGTCTTTTTCTACAAATTGATAGACGAGCGTTTCTCAAATTGTAGGGCTTACAAAGTTAGTCTGTTCTTGTTGTTTCTCCTCACCCAGGAGTGCTTTGAGGACTCCCAAATGCTCATAGGAAGCAAAGTATTCATTTACTGCAGACATGTAATTAGCTATAGTGATTGTAGTTATAAAGCTGGCAGGTAATAGTTTTTGTGATTATGTTCCCTTACTAGTATGTATAGATTTTATTTTTTTAATTATTTCAAGATTATTGTAACTCCTAATAATACAATTATGAGTTTGTATTGTTTTTTTAAGGTTGTGATATGCAAGAGCAATTTACTGTATTAAGTTGTTGTGTGCTGTGATGACAATGATAAAGGGTGCCTCAGAAAATACGTTCCAAGCATCATGTGTCAGCAGGCTGCTGTTTCAGCAGCTATGGAGGTTTTGTTAAGGTAGTATATGTCCAAACAAAAATTGTGTCTAAAGAAGAACACTTTAAGATGGCAGTCCCAGGCTTGTGCTGTGTGCATGGTCACTGAAGGAAGAGAATTATAAAAAGGATGTGTAGAATTCATGGACATGGACAAACTTGATAAACTCAGTGCATGTAAGCTGCAATGCACATATTAGTTACACTGATCACATATGATTTCATAATAACTGATGTAAAACAATACATGAGCACAAGGAATAAATATATTAGTAAGATAATAGCCCGCCAAAAAATATTTCATGTCTAAAATTAGGTATTTTAACTCAGTCCTACTTTAAAATAAAGGAAAGAGCCCCAACTGTAATTATGTGGGGTCCTGTTTGGAGCAGCTGTGTTAGCAGCAGAGCTGTAAGGCTGCTGAGAGGCCCCTGGCCCTTGGGCTGTTGGCAGGAGGTCATACTCTGTCACTAGAGGGGAGTGTGAGATCTGCTTTGCCAGCGTGGTGTTGGGTATTCATCCACCTGCATACAGGAAGAGAATGTAGTCCAAGGGCACAAATATTTAATTACAGGCTGTCTTACTGTTGTAGAACCATTATATCTTATGCCCCCGGCATCTTTCCAACCTCTGATCCTACAAAATTTTCTCCTCCATCAAAATGGTTATGAAAGTAAAATAAATATTAAACCCATAAAATAACTTGTGGAGTAGTGTTGGTTTTTTGCTTCTGTTGAAATTTTCTTATCAAAATCCCATTAAAGTCTGTTTGCCAACAGCAGCAAAAAAATGGAAAAGAAAATAATTTCAAGTAGGTACATAAGGATTTGAAATACAAGGACTATTTGGAATACATATGATGTTACTTCTAGTCTAAGAAAAATCCTGGGATTCTGAGGGAATTGTCAGGTGTAATTGCTGAGCCATGTCTCCAACATATTTGAAAAATCATGATAATCAGCCTGTGACTACAATTCAGTGACCGGAGTGACACTGACTACCTGTAACTATCTCAGACACTGGAGGAATGGGATTATCACACCCAGAACCTGAGAACTGCTGACCAGTCAGCCTCACCTTCGTGCCTGACAAGATCATGGAGCAGGTACCCCTGGAAGCTGTGTCAAAGCATCTGAGAGAGGTGGCTGGCATGAAGGTGATTAGAGACAGCTAACACGGCTACACCAAGAGCAAATCATGCCTGACTAATCTAGTGCCCACCTATGATGGAGTGACTGCATCAGGGGGGGACAAAGGAAATGTTGGTGATATCTCTTAACTTCTGTAAAGCTTTTTATACTGTCCCTCCCAATGCTTTTGCCTCTAAACTGATGTGGATTTGATGCATGGACTATTAGATGGCATTGAATTGTATGACTTCAACCAAAGAGCTGCCAGTGCTGAGTGGTATCCCCACAGGGTCTGTTTCGTATATCTTTAGTATTTAATATCTTTATTATGACAGAGATAGTGTGACTGAGTGGACCTTCAGGAAGTTTGTGGGTGACACCAAGCTGAGCAATTCAATTGATACAGGGGAAGGGTTGCCATACAGAAGACCTTCACAGGTTTGAGGCGTTGGCATGTATAAACATCATGAACTTTAATAATGCTAAGTACAAGGTGTTGCTCCTGGCTTGAGGCAATGCCCAGTATCGATACAGACTGAGGCATGAATGGATTGAAAGCATTGGAGAAGGTACTGGGAACACCCATGGATGAAAAGCTGGACATCACCCAGCAATGTCCACTCCCAGCCCAGAAAGCTAAATGTATCCTGGGCTGCATCAAGAGAAACGTGACCACTGGATCCAGAAGGGTGACTCTCCCCCTCTGCTCTGCTCTCATGAGACCACTCCTGGAGTGCTGTGTCCAGCTCTAGGATACCCAACACAAGAAGGACATGGACCTGTTGGACCAGGTCCAGAGGAGGGCCACAAACATGGTGAGTAGGCTATTGAAGCTGATAGATGTTTGAGATTTTTTTCCTTGTTGGGGTAGGGATTGTATTTGTACTGAAGGATAAATAAGAGAATTTATCTCTTATTACTGATGCCTGAGGGGAAACACGTGTGAAAGAAAACTGCATAATTCAAAACCAGCACTTTAAAACAAATAACCGTCTGGATTAGCTGAAAGTGACAATTACTCTGCCAAAGACCTTAGAGTCGTTAGAATTTGTATAAAAATGGGTGTGTTATCCAAAGGTCTTTTTTGTTTGTTTCTTTTAATTAGATGCTTTTATAATGACTATGGGGATTAAATCCCTTAATGTTCCTCCCTTAGTACCCAAACAGCACAATAAAAACACTGACAGAGTAATATGCAGCATGTGCTGAGCTGCATGTGAGTCTCTCTTAGTATTACCTTAAATGTCAGACTATAACTCTTGCCCTCTATAATATATGTGCATTATTTGAATCTCAGAAAGCTTGCAGTCACTAATTCTTTTCAGATAATTGAACAGGTTTTACTATGAAATTTTTTGGGATAATCATATTATGGTGTTTTATTTCAGTAACTTCACTATGTGGATTAATACCCACATGCAATTCCAAATTTTAAGAACATCTTCCTTTTTTTTCCCTAATGTTTTAAGGGATGATTAATACCAGTAAGGTTCCTGTGTTGCCAGTAACATGGGTATGTTGGTAAATATACTTTTATTTCAATGCACTTGCATTCAGCTTTTCTAAAAATAAGTAGAGCAGGTTTTTTCTAAATAGATATGTAGTATGGTGTCTCTTTGCCATGCAATACCTGAAATTCTGTCGTGTTGCAAAATTCAATGTATTGGAATCAAATTACTTTAGCAAATTGTTTGGTAATGTGTGCTTAAAAATCAAGAACTAGTCATGTCATGTCATTAGTGTTGCTGGGTTCATGAGAGCTAGAACAAGTTTGGAAGAATTTAGCACATCATAGCAAAGATTAGTACAAGTTTATTAATGTTTTCAGCAGATGCTATATAGATGATTTAGAGCATCTTCATTTAGTACATATTATAACATAGGATCATTCTTCTGCTATAAGGTGGATGTTAACTGCAAGGGTGAGTCAGCAAAAACTGGTGAATTGTATGGAGATGCCTGGTTTGGTAAAGTATCTGTTTCAGTATATACTACAAGGTGACATTTCACCTAAAGGAGAATGATCCAGGGGATAGAATAAACAGGAACAAGGAATCTAAAATAAGAAACCTAACTAGAAAAAGGAGCTCTTGATATCACAGCTCACTTAAATTTTCTGGAAAAAAATGTAATTGGCCAAGTGGAAATATGTTAGACACGTTTATAGGTATTTTTAGCAAGTGGCCTTTAAAAAAAAAAAAAACCACCAAACAACTCTTATAACTCTGAATTTTATTTATACATAATTTTCGGAGGTAAGTGTTCCCTGGAAGCACACTAGTAATTTCTTGGAGCCCTGAAATGAAAATTGTGAGTTAGACATTAATCCTGTTTCTGATTTTTCTATAATCCTCCATAAAATTAGTTTCTTTAGAGTGCACATTTTCAACAGCAGTTTTCCAATAGCAGTAAAGCCAAAGTCAGTGCTTGAAACCAATGTCTACAACTGCCAGGTACAAAGTAAAAAAATGGTAACAATTGTAATTACAAAGATAACTGAGGAAAAACAGTATGCCACAATCATAGAAAAATAAGGAACCTAATGGTTCTTGAATAACTGCAGCTACAAGAGGAGGAAGGCAGTATGTAACTGTTAAAAAATCACAACAGGAAGTCAGGGCCAAGTGTCTCCTGGGTCCTCCACTATGCCTTCCAGTTCAATAGGTCTTTTTATAGTGGCAAAGGAGGGGAAACATGGTATCCCGAAAGTTGGAGAACAAAATAGAAGAACGCAGTCAGTGGAGCAAGAATGGTTTCCACCTACACAGCCTGGTGCACATATCACATGTGATCCATGATGTTAATTTTTTCTGAAGGGCAAGGTCTGACCCACCAGAGACTCCAGGAGCTTAGCACAGGGCTGTGCCCTATGCATTTATTTGGCAATGTCATAATGCAACTCTCCCAGCTCCACACCACCTTTGCATCCTTTAAAAGGATCCTTGACTCCATATCTCATCACTGGTCCAGAAGTGACTTGGGCGCTAATTTACAAGTGTCACTTCTCTCTCCTCTGCTGGCGCTTTGTGGCATCTATCTGAGGCCTGAGCCACCAGTTTATTTTACCAGGGCTGAACTAGACTTTTGGTATTATGTTTAAAAGAGCTAGAAAAAGTTGATTCTACTCTTCGCTTAGATTAGCTACCTGTCCAGTGGGACAGGAGTCAGGCAAGGTGTTTCTAGGCAGTAGTGGCAGGTGCTTCAGTTCAGGATAGTTTCAGAGAAGACATGAGAGAGAGACAACATTACAAATTACATTTGTGCCACTTCATAGGCAGCCCTAGATTGATCTGCATTCATCAGTGCTTTACCAGAGCAGGGCAGGGGCTTGTGTCTGGACAAGGAAAACCTGCATCTGTACTATTTTTCTTTTGCTTTTTTTTTTTTTTTTCTGTTGCAGCACTGGCTGCTTGGGCAGAAAGAACTTTGCAGCATGACAGTTGGCAAACCCACAAAATGATGGACTACCACAGATGTTTTCTGCTGCTACTGTATAGATTTTCTCTTGACTATGACTTGTGTGGCTGATGCACAGAGAAAAATTAAGGGAGTGGTAGTAGTTTCAAACTCTCTTGTTTTGTTAGTAAATACATTGTTCTGTTTGTGTGCCTGCAGACACTTGTCTGATTCCAGAATGAGTGGTGTCATTATATGTTGTCCAATCATGCTTATAAAGTGGTAAAAATCTATATTCCACTAGTGAGGCATGCACATATAGTGGGTCATTTTGGGTGTAGAAAGTCTAAACTAAAAATACCTTCCTCATTCCACATAGTCTTTTTTAAAACTCCCTTTCCTCTCTTGCAGGAAGGCTGGATATGTGTCATACATAGCTGGATGTGTGTCAGCTTGTGTCAACCCCTTCTTGCAGGGGCTCTAATATTATAAAATTTTATGCTGATCTGAGCATAATGACAGGTTTTGTTGCAGAGGAGGACAACTTCTGAATGGCTGAACAAGCAATGTACCATAGAGTGGAGTGAAACAGAAGGAGGCATATGTTTAGTATCACAAAATGGAGCCAGGGAGAATGTCCCAAATTTTGTCATTAGAACAAGTTTGCAAAGAAACCCCTTAGGCTCTCGGTAGCATTCTGTTGTATCACAGAACGTTACCTGACTTTATCATCTTGCACATTACTAATTGCAAGGCTGCAGCATCCGGACACACTAGAAGCGGAATCTCCATCACAATCCAGTTGCAATTCCCCAGGGTGTTTTACAGTGGCAATTAGCAAAACAGACTGGTCCCAGCTGCAGGGAGAGTCAACAGGGCCGCACAGCAGATGAGAGGTGCAGCAAATCCCTGCAATTCCCTTTCAAAGTTACATGGAACACCCAGGTGCCATAGGTTTTGCAGGTGCAGTAGCAGGAATTGCCCAGGGAGCATGGCCTGGTGGCTTCTGCCTGTTCAGAAGTAACCCAGGCAGTTTTCCATCAATATGCTGTGAGGCTGCAACCTAACAAGTGTTTTCACATCACACAATCCTCCTGATGGAAACAAAATACTAAATTCAGGCTAAAGTGTTCAGAAGGAAGCTGTTGGAGATAATAGGACTAACTTACCCTGTGCACTCCGTACATTTTTTCCGGTAATTCTGACTTAGAAATTGTTTGCTAGCTTACTTTCACTCTAGTTTAAGAGAATTCATCTTTAACTAGGTTTTTGTTTTGAGGAACATAGCTTATCTAGTCTCATTAGCCTGTTCTTGCATCCATAAAACAGTTATTTGAATTTCCCAGCTGTTGCCAGAAAAGAGTCCTACATGTTTGCTGCAAGAGCTGCCTTCAAGATTACTTCTGCTGGGAGGACATTTTCCTGCTTCAGTATTCAATATGATCGTGAAACTTTGTCTTCACCAAAAATAAATGAACGCTTGCAGATAGGCAGATTTTACTGTGACACACCACTAAAGTATGTTATCCATGTTTAATGCTGGTATTTTGAATAAAAATCACTAGATTAGGTTTCTTACTTCAGTTTACCAAGAATAGTTGGTGTTCTAGTTTTGTTATGCTCCCTCAAACCTTTCATCCCTTAAGTGAAATCCTAGAATGATACATAGCTGTTGTCAAATTTTGGTAGTCGAGTCCCGGCGCAGATCATAGTAGGTTCTTCTCCCAACCAAAACAAGAAGCAGAGGTGACTGAAATACTCTAGCATGAACTGACAGAGGGCACAGTTTGTAGTGCTCCTGACATTAGTGCCTCAAGCTAGATAAATCTGCTTTCAAACATAAGCTTTTCAACTCGCATATTCATGCTTTTTGCTCCTCTTACTCCTATACTGCTACCCTGCTTTTCTTCCCAAAAAGTTTTCAGCAACCTTCTGTTGCTCATATATTTCTTTCCACTTTCACCTTTCAACTCTTTCTTACTTCATCTACTGAACTGTGGTGGTTCATTCCTCCAGCTCTAGACCTGGGCAGCAGGAGTCACAGGAGGACAACTTCTGTGCTGGAGTTTTTGCTGTGCAGAGAACAGCCCACAACACCAGCCTGCAGCAGCAGCTTACCCAGAAGTGGTTCCAGTGTGGTTGACCACATTGTCACAGAAGCTGTTGAAATGGCACAACAGAGAGAACACTGCAGGAAGAGAGGAGTGGTAACCTGGGCCAGCATCACATACTACAACCCCACTGTTAGTGTGAAAGGTTCAGCTGCAACCCAATCACATCCCTGCAATGAGGCAGAGCACTTTGCTTAGAAAAGCTGCAGTTTTGCTGGAAAGCTGACCAGGCTGACTCTATAGCTGCTTATAAGTTGAACTCATCTGTGCTCTCTGCTGGGATAGCAAGAGACCCCAACACCAGGAGACTCTCCTGGACAGGTGTCAAAGCTTGTTCAAAAGCTTGGAGACAGTAGAGTAGCAGCAGCAATAGGCATGAGCAGAAAAATAACTAATTTCATTCTTCGAAATGGCTAAGCCCTTTCATTTCACAACACAAAAGCAAACTTCTTGAGCTGTATATTTTTAGTAGGATGCTTAATATTTAAATAATTTTTCCTTGAAGCTTCCTCTCAGGCCTGATTTCTGAGTTACAGCATGATCAAGCCTTACAAGACTAAAACAAGGCAAGAATGCCACGGGAGCACTTCTGTTGTATTTGGCAATATCCCAAATGTAGTCAGTTTGGAAATAGCTATCTATGGCTTAACTGTTGGACTTGGATTGATTCCAAGTGCAATGTTTCAAATTGGGTTTATGATATCATGCATGAGTGTGTCCCAGCTTTTAAGTCTTTTTGACAACGTTTGTCATAGATGAAGCATGACTTTGGAAAACAAACACTGAGGGGCGTATTGGTTGTGCTGATGGTTGCCTTTGGGGACAGTAATGAAGAAAACCAATGTAAAATACTGTTCTCAAGTGATATTTTATCAGCTCACACTCCTCATCCAGTGATCAAAAAGCCTTTAGCACTTCTTCACTCAAACATATAAAATGCTGATTGTGTTGATTGGTATCAAGCTGACACTTGATCATTTAGTTGATATTCAGACTTGGACTGTTTATGGCCCTTTTGAAAAAAGATTGAAGTCAGTAAGATTGAAAGCTATAATAACTGTATTCAAGTAGTGACATACCTACAGATTTGGCTAGGCTCCCCTGCTAGCCCAAGCTTTTTAAAAACAGCAGTTCAGAATACTTTTATCCTCCTGCTGTAGCATTATCTTTTATTGAATCATTAATACTTCTGAAATGAAACATCCTTCAATATATTGACTCTACAGATGAAAATCAGAAGATTTCTGCACCTCTAAGGTACAGAGCCATTACACAGCATATTGGAACTTAGTGTTGTAGGCACTCCCCCACGTCCTCTAAACATACTTGTCTGAAATGTGTTTTAGTTTCAAAAGTAACATGTTATTTTTAACAAAAAAAGACCAAGTTTCTGTTTTGCAGAAACTAAGTTATTTTTTCAATAGTTAGAATGTCAAATTTCTGTTTGAATCATCTCATTGCTATAGCATTTGATCAGCCAGCCAGCTAGTTTTACTGTGCAGGTAATATGTGAACTCTTTGAAACTTTCTCCTATTGCAACATTTTTAAGATCAAAATGGCAGTTTTGTAATGGCAGTCTTCCCATATTAGCATTTCAGCAATTATGTGAGAACCAATAAAAAGAGAATCCAACTCTGACATAAGACTAAGTTCTTTAAGTGTAGCAAAGTATTTTTGCAACTCAAGGCAGAAGAAGGGAGCATTTGTATGCAACATCAGAACTGACATGGCATTTCATTTAATTTCACCAATACTTAGCTCAATTAAATAGAAGCCTGTAACACCACCAGTCCATGAACTAAAATAAGAATAGTCAGATTCTCAATTCCATATAATTTAGTCTTTTACGACTAAAAACATACATTTCAGTGCTCTTTGTTCTCAATCCATTAGAATAATATAGATCTCATTAACTTTATATGCCTGCAAGAGAATCTTCTTTTTTTTTAGAAGCTGATCTTAAACATTTAAAACCAGAAAAAAATAGGTTCTTTGAAGAGAATCCTAAGTAGAGAGAGGGGCAATGAAACCATACAAATCTTCAAATAAGCCAGAGTTTCATTTTTCTTAGAAACAGCTACAATTTTTTTCTTTATACACCTGAAAGGGCCAAATAACAGAATGAGAAATCCTCTCCTTGAGGAGCAGCTGATTTGCAGAGGTGTGCAACTTTTGGAGATCATGTTAAAATCTGTGGGCTTTCCTGTGTACTACAGATAGCCAGTCATTGTTCAAAACGTTTTACTAGAGCAAAAGTGATCCAAGTTCTGCTATCACGGTAAGCATTACAGCAGGAAAATATCAGCAAGCCTTTTGGTCAGGTCAGTTTAAAATAAGAGAAAGAAAATAGTCAGTTGCTTTCTTGCTTTGCCTCAGGTTTGATCATTCCAGCGACTGATTTCTTTGTTGAATTCCATCTATGTATAGAAATAATATCCCTGAGGATAATGGAGAAACCCTGTTCAAGAATTTCAGGATCAGAGAATTACTGAGGTTGACAGGGGTCTCTTCAGGTTACCTACTCCGTACCCCTGCTAAAAGCAGCATTGGCAGCAGCAGGTTGCTCAGGGCTGTGTCTAGCTGAGTTCTGAGGGCCTCCGAGGATGAGGACTCCACCAACTGTCTGTGTGTTTCCTTGTGTTCAGGCAGGTTCACTTGTAACTGGCTGGGAAAATCAGAATCTGATTTCATATAATGGCATCAATTTAGCTATGTTCTGCTAAGACACGAAGGGTTTTCTAGAATCTTTATGTGCTAAGTAACCAGACAAGTCATTCTGGTGATGTTTGGGCTTCAAATTCTTTTGGGCTTAAAAATTTTGAAATGAGACTCCTACTGCTGTTTTTCTGATTGGGAAAAAAGCTGTGCCTCTGTCTCTAATTCCTTCTTTTTCCAAAGCTAGCTCTTTCCAAACATCTTGTTGAAAGAGCTCTTCTATGAGCTCTGGGCTACAGCACCATAAGGTGCTACCATATAAATAGTACTCTCAAAATTTACTGATAGTGGTGAATCTTGAAAAGAAAGCAGAAAAGATCAAAAGGCAAGATAGAAATATGATAAAGGAGACAAATCCACAGCTGCACATCTTATCCCATTTGTCCTTCACTGATTCCCTACAATCCTCCTTGGCAGAATGGAAGGGGGAAGACAGGAAGGAGATATCAAGATGCAAATGATGTCTATATACTGCTAGATTTATTAGAACAGAGCCTAGTTGATTTGGCTAAAGGAAAGAAGCTAAGAATGACTTATCTTTTGGGGGAAATTAAAATATGACCAAAGGTACCTTTTCTAGAATTTTCTTTTTATTTAAAAACATTTGTTTATTCAAGTGCTTCCTGGATTATGGTCCTTGACGAATTAAACTGTTGCACAGATCAGAATATTAATGACCAATACATGGCAAGTGATTAAAGACATATCTTCCCATCTCTAAAACTGTTGTCCAAAACTAAATCCCAGTTTCTACCAAAGTATCAGTTCATAGAATTTCCTATTTCATGCATTCTGTGCCCGACTCATGTATCCTTTGACAGGTCCTATGACAAGGATTTGAATTTTGTAAATTTTTCATTTTGCAGATTCTCTCCTAAAATACATAGCACAAAACACTATGCACTAGCTGCCAGCACAGCATTTAAAATAAGCTATGTATTTCCCCACAAACATCTGCCAAATACAGGCTTACCTTCAGGAGATCTTGCAACTACCTTAGGTCATTACTGAAGAGGCTTTGTACCTAACAGCCAACTTGAGGAAAACTGAGAATGTCAAGTTAAATCCTGTATTTGTAAAACTGGAATTGTCAAAGACAACAAACATATGTTCTAGAGTTTATTTGTAGAGTAGCTTTGTGTTTTTTAATGTATCTTAAATCAAAAGCTTTGGGAGGCTTTTCACACAAAGCATTTGAACTGTACACCCTGATTCTCTACAAGAGACTGAAAGCTTTAAAGCAGGAAAAGCCAGTATTCACTCTGTGCCTGAGCGGTTGCCATAGAGCAAATCCAAGGCCATGCCTTTGCCAAGGAGGAAGCCATAGAAAAGTTTTCTGTATGATCATACTTACAGTCTTGCAGCATCTTTCAGCTTCATGCCCTGCAAGAGAGGCAGCCTAGGAAAGCAGATGAAGATGTTCAAATAGTTAGATGCTGCTACCTTTGCAAAGGCTTAAAGGGATCCAGCATGCATACTTCCATTTTAGTGAGCAACTGCTGCTTCAGGTTTGGATTGACATCTGTCATTACACCAGAATGTGAGATGATGTTCCAGTATTCCAGAATGTACACTTCCACCAAAAGCTTTCCAGAATTCCCAGAAATACTCCTGTTAGTAATTTTCCCAAGCTTTAAGTCCCACTGTGTTCCTTTTGGGGCAAGTCAAGGAATCTTTTTCAAATAAATAATTGTATCAATTTTGTCGAAAACTCTATGTTAATTGGATATAACAGAAATAAAGGGTCAGTATCCAGTGACTACCTTTTATATGCTGTCTTTTTTCAGTTGTCTAAACCCATCCAATCATTTTCTAAGCAAACCCTCACCTTGGAGCATAAAAGACAAGTAGTACCTGTAGAAGGCTTCTGTTTTAGACACTAAGTCAGGCCTCCT